>JADRCD010221095.1:4678-14861 GCA_019843815.1 Montemys delectorum
AACCCTGGCTGTCCTGGAACTCACTCTGTAGACCAGGCTGGCCTCGAACTCAGAAATCCGCCTGCCTCTGGCTCCCAAGTGCTGAGATTAAAGGCGCACGCCACCATTGCCCGGCCCAAGCGCTTTTTTAAAGGGGAAAAAGTCTGCCATTTGTGGAGTGGCACACAACTGTAATCCCAGAACATAGGAAGCTGACCAAGACTGACCCAGGCCACACAGCAAGACCCTGTTTTACCCCTGCCACCCAAAAGTCTCACCTAAAGATACACTATAACCCAGGGTGGAATTTAAGATGGCCCACGCAAGTCCCTTGGGATTCCTGATAGGTTTGGCCAACTTCAAGGAGCAGAAAGCAAAAGTCAAGGGAGGTGGGGAATAGCAGTTGGAACTCCCCTGGGTGGACTGTTGCCAGATCCAACAGGATCCCCCACTGAGGGTAGAGATCCTGACATGCCCCAATTGTCTTTGAGCCACACATTCCTCATCTGTACCTGGGCAACTCTAGTTGCTACACACACCCAGAAGCAAGGCAGGGGAAGGGCAGCACGTTCTAAAAGGTGGGTCCAGCTGGGCACAGTGGGCAGTGGCAGGATCTGAGATTGCCATACTTCAAGGCCAGCCAACAAAAGTCTACATAGTGAGACATTTTACCCTGCTTCAAGAAATAAATGAGCCAGGGCTGGAGAGAAGGTTCAGTACTGGCTGTTCTTCCAGAGAATCCAGGTTTGGTTGCCAGCACCCATGGGCTGCTCACAATCACCTGTAACTCCAGTCCCAGGGATCTGATGCTCTTCTGGCCTCCTTGGGACAATGCATGTGGTACCTGGACATACATGCAAGAAAGCACTCACACATACATACATACAACCCTAAAAGACTTGTCTTCTGTCACTGTATTTACACCTCCATTTCTACTCCCTGGGATCCATCTTCAGGGGATTTAAAAACTTGGAGAAAAATGGGCAAGACTCAGAATAAAATCCAGGAAGGAGTCAACTTCCATTAATAAGCACCTACAGTGTATGACCCTCTAAGAGCTCAGATCTGTCCCCATGTCAGGAACAGATGCACAGACCACTCCTAGGTGAGATGACACTCCAGATGACACCCCCCACCAGGGCTGGAGCTGCCCACAACCTGTTTCCTCTCCTGCTAAGTTAAATGGTTAAGACAACCTACCAGGAGCCGGGAGTTTTCTAGTTCCTCCCATTTCTGGAGCAACTGGCAACCCCCAGTGGTGGTCCCTCCCTTTCCCCCACACTCAGAACTTTCCAACTAGACTTAGGGGATGAAGACTATCTTTGTGGGAAAGGCTACCAGGAGAGAAGGGAAGGCCTGTGCAGGCTGCTGCTGTGTGCTGCCAGGAACTAACTGAGCATGCACACTTCATACCAGGAAGTCCTTCATCCAGGTTCAGAGGATGTGATACAGCCTGAGGCTATCTGTTAATTTTTTTTTTTTTTTTTTTTTTTTTTTTGGCCTAAGGAGAGGGGCAATAGCTTCTAGCAGATGTTAGTGCCACCAGCTCTGCACAGATTATAGGGCACATTACCTTCTTTTTATAGGCAAACAGACTAAGGTTTAAGAGAATCTAGTGGGACCTGCCCGATCCAGACTCCTGTTCTCAGTTGTCTCTGCAACCAGAACCTGGTGAATCACTTCTAACTCATCTTTTCCGAGCTCCATTAGAATGCTCTACTTGGGTGAGGCTGCCTTCTCTGTATCCTCCCCACCCTCCCCACAAACGCCGATGATGTCTATGACCCCAACACTTCGGGTGTGCTGTACCCCTTGTCTGGATTACCCTGACCCTGTTACTCAAAACATATTAAAACCTCACCTGGAAAGCTATGCCCAACCCTCCACCGCCCGGTTACGGCTTCCGCTTTGGAGTTCCCGGTCTGTTTCATACCCTCAGCTTGTGCCACGGCACACGTGGCCGGGGGACTTAATTTCTGATGAACCAAAGACTTGGCAGCAGCGACGCTCAAGTTCCACAGGCATACTTTGCTGATCTCAAGAGATCCTAACTGTGGACCCATGGACGTCTCGCCAGGGAGCCCCCAAGCCCCGCAAAGGCCACGGAGGCCCGCCTTTGTCACCATTGTTCCCCTGCGGCACGGAAACGTCAGGCGGCAAACGACCGGTGACACAGGGTGGGTGGGGGTTAAGGACAGGCTACGGTGTGTGAAGGCTGCTGTCCCCTCCCCACCTCCCCGCCGCCGCGCGCACCCAGCCCCCGCGCACCACCAGCCGTTTGAATCTCCCGCGCGGAGCGGAGCGGAGCGGAGCGCGCGCCCGGAGCGCGACGGCTAAGGGGCCCGAGCGCAGGCGAGGCGGGGCCCACGCGAGCCGGAGCTCGCGCGCCCGCAGCGCTGCCGGCTTCACGTGCAGCCCGCCACGTGGGCTGAGATCTCGGCCCACCAAGACCTCGCGCGCCTCACGGTTTCCCGGTCCCCAGGGCTCCCCACGAACCGGAGCGTGACCTACCTCGGTGCAGGACGACCACAAGCAACTCCGGCGCTCGGCGGCCGGCGGCGAACTGCCCCGAGCATGCGCTCTGCGGGCCTCCGGCCGCGACCCTGGCCAAAAGGGAAAACACAGAGTCGGGCGGCCTCTGGCGGCCACCGCGGGAAGTGCGAGCGGCTGCTCCTAGTTGGTACGCAGCGTTCTGTGTTTGGGAGATTTCCCCCCAAGTGGGATAAATGGACAGATTACCAACCGGAAAAACTACAAGAATCCCGGTTTGTTTAGGAAAATCTGGAGCGTGAGATCTGTACGGAACAAAACAAGGCTGATGGTTCTTGTTCTCAAAGTATCTATGCAGAAGGCTAAAAAGACCCCAATCTATCCATAGCCACTCTAGGTAGGGCTCAGGAATGGCTAATAAAATCTTAAGTGGAAAAGGCATTCAGGATAAATAACATTTCCTTATTTATTATATATATGAGTGTTTTTCATGTAGGTGTGTCTGTGTACTATGTACATATACAGTGTTTGCAAAGAACAGAAAGAGAGAATTAGTTGCAGTAGAAATGGAGTTACAAATGGATGCGACCTTCCATGTATGTGCTGGAATGGAATTCCCATCTTCTAGAAGAGCAACAAGCACCCTTAACTACTGAGCAGTTTCTCCTGTCCCAGAGGGATGACATTTGCAATGACAGAGAGTAAGAGTGTGAAACTGTCATGTAGTCTGAAAGAGGGTGAAAGTCTAGTGTGCCTACGGGGACAGTGTGTGATCACAGGAAGGTTCTGCTCACAAGATAAAATGTTCAGAACTTTAAGAATGGACTTTGAGCAAAGTGTAACCAAGAACGGAGAGGCAAAGAGCAAGCAGGAAGTGGAAAAGGTAATGCCTGGGTTGGTGGCACTGTCTAAAATAACATCATTCCAAAAACTGAGAGCAGAGATTAGGAGGGATATATGTGAAACTCTACCCCAGAAAGGAAGAAAAAAAAAAAACTGGGGGGAGAAGAGGAGCTCTGACTCAGTGGCTGACTGCTTTGCCTAAGTGTGAGATACAAGGCTCAACTACAAGACAATAAAAGGAAGGAGGGAGGAGTTATGGCTGGGAACTGTTGGAGTTGGGAGCCTCCACCACAAACAGAACACTGAAAGATGGCTTAGGGCTGGAGAGATGGCTCAGTGGTTAAGAACACTTGGCTGCTCTGGCAGAGGTCCTGAGTTCAATTCCCAGCAATCAAATGGTGGGTGGCTCACGACCATTTCTAAAAGAGATCTGTTGCCCTCTTCTGGCCTGAAGGTGTACATGCAGACAGCACACTCCTACACTAAAAAACAAATAAAAAAAAGAAAAAGAAAAAACTTCTCTCACTAACATCTTCACTCAAGCAGCCCTGTAAGATTTAAAGTGTCCCTGAGAAAAAAACATTTCATTGGGTATGGGTGCGGCCTTCCTGAGGGCAGTGGTCTGTACAGAGAGTATTTTCTGTGTTTTGCAATTACTTATGACTCCAAGTTGTCTTAAACCGACATTTTTAGCATTTTTTTTTTTTTGGTTTTTCGAGACAGGGTTTCTTCGTATAGCCCTGGCTGTCCTGGAATTCACTCTGTAGACCAGGCTGGCCTCGAACCCAGAAATCCGCCTGCCTCTGCCACCCAAGTGCTGGGATTAAAGGTGTGGGCCACCACCGACCGGCTCTTTACCTTTATTTATGAGACAGGGTCTCACTGTGAGCCCCTCCTGCCTCTGGCTCCTGAGAGATGGGACTAAAGATATTTTCTAGCATGCCCAGTTACTAAAGGGCAAAATTGGCACCTGAAAAAGGCTGCTGCCACCTTGGCCCAAACATCAGTGAGAGTGGGATTCACGGCTGGGGGAGGGCCTCACCATACACAGCTACACCTACCATTTACACTCACCTGACAACACAGTGTATATTTTTATTTGTGTGTGTATGTTCATGCTTGTAGAGGTCAGAGGGCAACTTCCAGGACTAAGTTCTGTCTTCCCACTATGTGGGTTCCAGAGAGCAGATCAAATCTTCAGGCGTGGTAGCAACGCCTTTGGAGGATTGTGTGGAAGCTTCGTGTCCCCCACTGTGTAGTGCCAGCTCCAAAGCAAACCCCTGACGTTGTCTTACCTTTTCAGGTTGACTTCTGACTCCATCATGACCTCCTCTCCTGGATGGTAAACTATGAAGTTTCTCCAAGTTTCACCCTGGAAACTTCTTCAGGATCTTATTGATTCACATGGCTTAATGTAATTACAGAAAAATGACCATCACTGATCTTCCCTTATAAAAACTTTTTAAAATTGTTTTGGGAAAGCCTCGTGTCTTTGAAGAAAGCCCAGGCTATCTTCAAACTCCAAATCCTAACTGCTTCAGTTTCCCAGGGCTAGGATTGCAGGGGTGTGGCGCCAAGCCTCTGTCCCTCAAACTCATTCGCTTTTAAAATCCATTTATATATTTTATATAAATATAAAATATATATTTTATATAAATATAAATTTTAAATATATTTTATATTGGTGGTCAGTGGTGGCACACGCCTTTAACCCCAGCACTTGGGAGGCAGAGGCAGGAGGATTTCTGAGTTCGAGGCCAGCCTGGTCTACAGAGTAAGTTCCAGGACAGCCAGGGTTACACAGAGAAACCCAGTCTCGAAAAACAAAACAAACAAAAAAATCCATTATATATTTTATGTGTGAATGCTTTATTTGCATGTATGCCTGCATACCAGAAGAAGGTATCAGATCCCATTATAGATAGTTGTGAGCTCCCATGTACCTCTAATACTAAGTCAGGAGAAAGACAGAGAACATTAAAAGGATGAAGCCCTCCATTCCAGAGCCTGCTGGAGTCTCCTGCCAGCTAAGAAGTCCAGTGCAGTTAACATGTGGTGTGAAAGTTGCCATAGAGATATGACCAAATAAGATTTAAACAGGGCTGGAGACATAGTTCAGTGGTTAAGAGCACTGACTGCTCTTCTAGAGGTCCTGAGTTCAATTCCCAGCAACCACATGGTGGCTCACAACCTGAGGCTTTCTTCTGGTACGTCTAAACAGTTACAGTGTACTCATATATATAAAATAAATAAACCATACAGGGAGAGGAGGACTTAAACAAAAGCAATGAACCATGCTTAAAGTCTGCACATACATGAGCGTGGGTATGGCCCCACTGCCTTCCCAGATGTGCATTTTCTGGGTATCTCACAATGTTTACAGTAAACTTCTAGGCTATTATCTTTTATAATCTTACCCAGTACACCCACGCCATGGTCATTCCCATTTCTCAGTGACTTTTTGAAGACTTGCTCAGTGTGTATATAGACAGCTAGCAAGGCCTGCTCCCAGAAGTCCATGAACTTAGCCTTTCCCTGAGCAGATTTCTAGTAATCAGTGTGCTTAAATCAGTGGTTCTCAACCTGTCACAACCACTTTGGGAATTGAACTCAGGTTTCTGGAAAAGCAGTCAGTCCCAAAGCTATTTCCTCTGTATGTCTGTGTGTGGGTTTGTGCATGGGAGCACAGTGCATGCGGACTGCAGAAGAGGGTGCTGGAGCTTCTAGAGCAGTTAGAGGTAGCTGCTGGATAGGGATGCTGAGAACTGAACTCTCAGTTCTCTGGAAGAACAGTATATCTCTTAATCGTTGAGCCATTTCTCATACCATTTAGACATAAAATCTATCCATGTGCATTACACTTGTTTCCTCACCAAAACCAAATAAGTTTAAGGGCTGGCAAGATGGCTCAGTGAATAAGAGCACTGACTGCTCTTCTGAAGGTCCTGAGTTCCAGGCCAGCCAGGTCTACAGAGTGAGTTCCAGGACAGCCAGGGCTATACATAGAAACTGGCTAGAAAAAAACAAAATAATAAATCTTGAAAAGGGGGGGGAGGGTCAACCCAGCCTTGGTGCAGGACTTAATCCCATAGTTAGAGAGGCAGAGGAGTGCAGATCTGAGTTTGAGGCCAGCCTGGTGTACAGAAGGAATTCCATGATAGCCAAGGCTATGCAAAGGAACCATGTGTTTAAAGACAAGACACAAAGGAGGGTCCAGCAAGTTATCAGTCATTATAGAGGGGCTGGGACCTACCTTTTCTCTACTCTGGACTAAGCTACCAACCTAATTTGAATGTTGGGACTTAACTCAGGGGCTCTGGAATGCCAAGCAGAATAGTCCCCCAGCAAAAAAAAAAAAAAAAAAAAAAAAAAAAGGGAAAGTGGGAGCCTTTTTTTGTTGAGACAGGGTTTCTCTGTGTAGCCCTGGCTGTCCTGGTACTCACTGTGTAGACCAGGCTGGCCTCGAACTTAGAAATTCACCTGCCTCTGCCTCCCCAGTGCTGGGATTAAAGGCATGCACCACCACTGCCCAGCAAAATTTTTTAAGTACTTGTGTTTCAGTGTACTGTCCCCAGTTACATGCCTGTGTTTGTAAGACCTTGTATATGACTGGGCAGTAGTGTGGCACACCTTTAATCCCAGCGTTTAGGAGGCAGAGGCAGAGGCAGAGGCAGAGGCAGGTGGAGTTTCAAGCCAGTGTGGTCTAGAGTTCAGGTCAGGACTACAGAGAAGCCTTGCTATTATACCCTGGCTGACATATTAACTGTATGAATACATGGCACATCAGATTCCATCATAGTAGACGTTTTGAGCCATCATACAGCTGCCAAGCATTGAACCTAGAACCGTTGTCTAGAGGAGCAGCCATTACTCTTTAACACAGACATAGCTTCTACTCTATACTTAGGGGTGTGGCACTACTGCTAAGACTCCCAACTTGGAATCAGTCTGTGTAGCCCTGGATGGCCTTAACAGACAAGTCTGCCTCTGCTTTCAGAACTTCAGGACTAAACAGGATCAGTTTTCTTTAGGGCATCATGCACACCAGACAAGCACTAAGCCACACTCTCACCCGTTTACTTAAAACGGTATGTTGTCCACACAGGGCGTCTGACAGAACTTTCTCCTGAACCTTGAAGCCTAGGCACATATTCCTATTCAAGTTCCACAATAATTGCTAAAAGCACAGGTCTTAGACATAGAACTTCCCAATGCTGCCTGACTCCACCTTGCTGTGTCTCCTGCGAAAGCTACTTCATCTGGCTTCATCTACTGTTTCTGTCAGAACTAGTCACAAATGCAAACACTCCCTTACTGCATTCTAAGAACCGGGAATGCATAAGGATCCCTAAGGCCTACCTTCAAGGTGCCTCCCCAATGCCCCCATCATTGAGGGTCTTGACTCCCATGAGGGTAGGGAAGTTAAGGAGTCAACTTCCCTTTATGACCTAGGGACCTACCTACCTCATCACAAGGCTACCAGTGTTAGGCCTGTCCAAGGTGAGTGGCTTGGGACTAACTTCCCACACTAGCCCCTTCATTTAACCAGTCTCCTATCCAACATTGTTGTAATGCCATCAAAACCAGAGCAGAGGTAGGAACTGTGTTTGGATGGATGACTCACTCAGGGCTTACCTCAGGCAATCTGCACACACACACATTAAACCACAAGAAAAGATATTCAAAAGCTTTAATTCGGATTTGTCAGGCAGGTCACAAATATTCATAGATTACAACTAGATCCTGTAACCCAGTGTGGATTTGAACTTATGTTTATGTAATATGGTCCTGGAGAAACCAAACACCCTTCATACCTCCCAGGCAAATACACTTCACACAGATGTTGGACTTCTTTTTTGAAGTCCATGGAGAACCATGCTCAAGTCTCTCAAAAAAAAAAGTGTATTTACCAGGTAGAAGTAAGCAGAGATGCTTACCCAGGGCTCGAGAGATGGCTCAGCAGGTAAGAGCACTGACTTTTCTTCCAGAGGCCCTGAGTTCAAATCCCAGCAACCACATGGTGGCTCACAACCATTTTTGGGATCAGAAGCCCTCTTCTAGTGTGTCTGAAGACAGCTACTGCACACTCATAAAGCTATTTATCATTTAAATCTCAAAACTCTTTAATCAAGTAAATCTTCAGTGGGTGCCTGTGCAGATCTTCTTTACTGGAAAACAGAAACAAACCAAACATGAGATTCCTGAGAATGGCACATCGAAAGCCATAGCATCTTAAGTTCTTGTTTCCTGCATGGTTTGTCTCCTCAGTCATGGTCCAAGGGACTCTGAGAAGTCGTAGGAATATGCAGGCGCAGACCGGAAGCCCAGCTTCATCTCCAACATTGTGGAAGGGGACTGTACATCACCGGGCAGTGCCCTAAGCTCCCGAATGCCACTAGGACAGAGCCCGGGGAGAGTGACCTCCCGGGGTGCCCATGTTGGAATGTCTGGTTAGTACCCAATATTCGTCAACCTCAATTAATACCCGACTACAACCTCCCCCATGGGGTCTCATCACTTATAACAGACACGAGGAACAGAGAACACAGAACAAGCAAAAGCCAGTTTCAGGGTCAACGTACCTCCATCAACACCGTACTTGCGATCACGAATTGGATCTGCAATAGAAGACATTCATTAGTAAATTAAATTCTAAAAGTATTCCGACCCAGCCCCATCCTGTGTGATTTAAGGCTGTTTCCTGCATGGTTTGTCTTCTCAGTCATGGTCTATGGGACTCTGAGAAGTCGTAGGAATATGCAGGCGCAGACTGGAAGCCCAGCTTTATCTCCAACGTTGTGGAAGGGGACTGTGCCATCACCGGGCGGGTGCCCTAAGCTCCCGCACGCCACTAGGACAGAGCCCGGGGAGAGTGACCTCCCGGGATGTCCACGTCGGATAGTCACGGTACACTTTTTTTTTTTTTTTTTGACAAAATGTCCCAGGGTCCTTTGCTAGACCTCCAGCTCTGAAAAACCACCATACATAGCATAGAGTGCTGAGCCTACAGGCCTCAGCCACCTTCAGACCTCCTGGAAGCAAACAGAACACAACACCCTCATCCGATATTATCTTCATGAAAAATTACAGAAATTCTGTTACAAGGTGGAGAGAAAGAAGGTGAAATGTTTTTAAGTTAAAATCCAGCGCCCAAAGGCGGCTAACTCTCAAAATTACAACGCAGGAATAAGAAGTCCGTCCTCTTGAGCAAAATGGACATTAAACGTGCGAAAAGTTTGTCGGTTTCCCAGGTAATAATTCTGCGAGCGTTGGGATCCCCGAAAGAAGGCCGGTCTTTGAGCTGAGAGGCACGAGTCCACACGCCATGCTGGGCAAGTGAGCCCGGCCTCCCACGCGGGGTGCGCCCAGCCGCGACCCTTGCTCTCAAAGTCCGGTCCCGAACCGCGAGGCTAACCCCCCACAAGCCGAGAGCAGCGTGCGGTACTCACCTAGAACAAGCACCGACGGAGAGCAACGCCTAAAGAGACAGACACGAGCCGACGCGGCCATATTTATACCTTGAGTAACTCCCGGAAGTCAGGCGCGGCTGACTGCGCCTGCGCAGGGTCACGCGCCTTCCGGACCTTCGGAACTGCGCTAAGGTTGATGGGATCTACCAAAGGTCGAACTTCGCCTCAGGTGGGTTGGAGAACTTTTACTCTACTGCGGTCCTGGCGTAGAATTGGTGAGCTTGGCCGGGCGGTGGTGGCGCACGCCTTTATTCCCAGCACTTTGGAGGCAGAGGCAGGCGGATTTCTGAGTTCGAGGCCAGCCTGGTCTACAGAGTGAGTTCCAGGACAGCCAGGGCTACACAGAGAAACCCTGTCTCGAACTCACTCTGTAGACCAGGCTGGCCTCGAACTCAGAAATC
>JADRCD010221095.1:14961-37279 GCA_019843815.1 Montemys delectorum
AATTGATGAGCTTGTGAAGTTTGTCCTCTCTACCTGGATACACTGATATATGCAAAATGAAAAACAGTCTAAGAATTGATGAGCTTGTGAAGTTTGTCCTCTCTACCTGGATACACTGATATATGCAAAATGAAAAACAGTCTAGGGAAGTGCTTTCTATAGGTGCCTCTCGAAGAATTGGCTACAATTCAAAACTTCCCATGGAGCGGGCTGGAGAGATAACTTAAGTGGTTAAAATTAATGGTTCGACTCCCAGAGTACCTATATAGCAGCTCACTGTATGCCGCTTAGGACTGAGTTGTCTGTTATTCCAGTTCTAGTGGATCCGCAGACACACATGGTGCACAGATAAAAGTAAGCACATCAAAACACAAAGCAAAAAACAACAACAAACTTTTTTTGCATTCTCAACGGGAAGACACCTGCCTAGGATTTGAGGTTCTGATCAACATCCGTTTAAAAAGCTGATTAATGTTTTGTGCATTTTCCAAACAAACATAAAAGTAATATAGATGCTGACAATGCAATATAGTGACGCTCAAGATGCTTAGCACTGGGTGTGCAGGTCCCTGAACCCCAGGGCTGCACACAAAACCCACGAAATGCTGTAATGTGTACAATAGCCTCCACCATCATACATGCACAAACAATAACACCATAAGGATATGTGTCAGGAGAGTAAATTGGCAGTGCCATTACATCAAGACCAGCCTGGGTCGAAACACTGACCATGGTCCGCTTATAAATCAAACTGTGTGTTGAGTGCTTTACATACATTACTTACCAATACAATTAGAAAACACTAATGCTATTTCCCAAAATTTAAGACACGAAATTAATGAATTTTGTTGTGGAATATTATTTACTTGAAAGAATGGCTGGGCATGATGGTGTAGTAGGTTTTTTTTTGGGGGGGAGGGTTGAGAAAAAGGGTTTCTCTGTGTATCCCTGGCTGTCCTGGAACTCACTCTGTAGTGGAATATTATTTACTTGAAAGAATGGCTGGGCATGATGGTGTAGTAGGTTTTTTTTGGGGGGGAGGGTTGAGAAAAAGGGTTTCTCTGTGTATCCCTGGCTGTCCTGGAACTCACTCTGTAGACCAGGCTGGCCTTGAACTCAGAAATCACCTGCCTCTGCCTCCCAAGTGCTGGGATTAAAGGTGTGTGTCACCACCGCCCAGTTTATGGTGTAGGTTTTTAATACCAGCACTTTGGAGGCAGAGTCAAGAAGATCTCTGTAAACTGGAAGCCAGCCTTTTCAACATCTGAGTTCTAGGACGGCTAGAGCTACATAGAGACCCTGTCTTAGAAAAAAAAGAATGGCCAATATTTATTTATTTATTTATTCATTTTCATCTGGTTTTTCGACACAGGGTTTCTCTGTATAGCCCTGGATGTCCTGGAACTCACTGTGTAGACCAAGCTGGCCTCGAACTCAGAAATCCGCCTGCCTCTGCCTCCCAAGTGCTGGGATTAAAGGCTTGACTCACCACCGCCTGGCTTTGTTGTTTTGGAGACAGATTTTCTCTGTGTAGCCCTGGATGTCCTGGAATTTGCTCTCTAGACTTGACTGGCCTCAGAGTCACAGAGATCTGCCTGCCTTTGCCTCCCCAAGAACTGAGATTAAACGTGTACATCACCATTGCCCAGCAAATTTTTTATTTATTTGTTTGTTTTATGTATATGAGTACACTGTAGCTGTACAAATGGTTGTAAGCCTTCATCTGGTTGTTGGGAATTGAATTTTAGGACCTCTGCTCACTCCCGTCAACCCCACTCTCCAGTTTTATTTATATATTTATTATTATAAATAGGTACACTGGTGCTGTCTTCAGATGCACCAGAAGAGGGCGTCAGATCCTATTACAGATGATGTGAGCCACTATGCGGTTGCTGGGATTTGAACTCAGGACCTTTGGAAGAGCAGTCAGTGCTCTTACCCACTGCGCCATCTTGCCAGTCCCCACTTTTTTTTTTTTTTTTTCTTAATAACTTCTTCTGGTTTTCGTGTTTGTTTCTCAGTATGGGGTTTCTCTGTGTAGCCCTGGCTGTCTTTGATATTTTCTAACTGTATCTACAGGAGACTGGATTCCCTTCACATGCTCAAACCAAGTGACAGAATTGAAATAACCTCTTTCTTTTAAAGATTATTATTGTGTGTGATGGTAGAAGACAGTGTACACATGCCGTGGTGCTCCTGTGGAGGCTGGAGGACAACCCTGTAGTCAGTTCTCTCTGGACTGAACTCCATCACCAGGTTCTTGTGTCGAGGGCTGGTTTTTTTGTTTTTTGTTTTATTTTGTTAGAGACAGAGTCTCACTCTGAAGTCTGAAGGGAGAAGAATCAGGAGTTGAGGGCCACCCTTGGCTATATAGAGAAAATTGACAAGCCTGGGCTGCATCCACTCTGTCTAAAAAACACCAATGAAAATAGGACATTGAAAAGAAAGTAAAAGATATTTGGGAGGCAGAAGGAATAAATAGAGATAATGATTAAATAAAGGGGATGAGTGTCCAGAGAGGCAGAAAGAGGGAAGCAAAGTTCTTAGGAGAAATGAACATCAGTATAAAGCAACAGGGAGCAAGGCCCAGGGGGCCCACTGTCCCAGGGATGGAAATGAATGGAACCTTGAACACATGTTTAGTCTAGTGATGTTCCATTCATTCACTCATGAATTATATTAAGACGCCAGCAGTTTTAACTGTTTACTTCTATACTGTTTGTGCAGATGGTAAGAATACAGAGGGGGCTGGGCAATAGTGGCGCACGCCTTTAATCCCAGCACTTGGGAGGCAGAGGCAGGCGGATCTCTGAGTTCAAGTCCAGCCTGGTCTATAGAGTGAGTTCCAGGACAGCCAGGGCTATACAGAGAAACCCTGTCTCGAAGAACCAAAAAACCAAAAACCAAAAACAAAAAACAAAACAAAACAAAAAAACAAGAGGGAAAAGTGTAAGTATCAGGAAATACTTTAGAATTCATTTTCACATTTTAAAATCTACTTAACAGCAGTAGTGGCTTCTGAGCCTTTTTTTTTTTGTACACTCTCATCTTTTATATGACACTCAGTCCATTTGGTACATTTGGTATCCACTAGACTTGCCCCTACTATTATATTATTGTTGAATGTGTATATGATGTACATTGGGGAATGCTCTTGCCACAGGGTGTGGAGCTGAAGAAAGCCTTGTGGATATGGTTCTTCTTACCTCTGTGAAGGTTTCTGGGCTGTAGCTGTCCCTTAGGCTTGGTGGCAAGCACTTGTACCCACTCAGCCATCTTGTTGGCTCTGCCCTCTCTTTTCTGACATGGTTTTCCAGACCTCGGTCTCTCTCCATTAAGAACCAAACTTCATCCACTGTTCATGAGTACCGAGCAGTGTGAATAACCTTCAGAACCTTCTGGAGACATTTTAACCCCAAGGCTGCAGGAACAACTGGAGACCTAATAATTTGGGCCACAGAGAAACATCCAACAAAAAATTCTGACTCCTGGTTTCTTTTCATGCTTAGTAAAGGGTAGTGCACTGCCAAGTGCCAAGCCGCAAGTGAGTCACTGCTGAGGTGCCCTGGGCTGAAACTGGGCAGCTTGCCAAAAAGGACAGGCAACACCAGCTGCTCTGGTGACATCAGCCTGACCTTCAGTTAGCCATGGTCCATACTGAGTAAATCCTTGTAAGGGATTGTTGTAAGTCCTTGTTCTCAAACATATACAAAAATGGTATTTGTTTTGACTTAAAAAAAAAAAAACAAAAACAAAAAAACACAACAACAACAACAACAACAAAACCGGGGCAGTGGTGGCACACGAGTTTAATCCCAGCACTTGGGAGGCAGAGGCAGTGGATTTCTGAGTTCGAAGCTAGCCTGATCTACAGAGTGAGTTCCAGGAAAGCCAGGGCTACACAGAGAAACCTTGTCTCCAAAAACCAAAAGAAAAACTGACCTGCACAATCTTATTTTCTAGACAGGGTTTGGAAGGGCTAGGCAGGTGAGGCACCTAGTGTAATTAACAGACATAGGGGGCTCCCAATACTCTCTCTCTGCAATTGAGACAGAAAGAGAGAGAAAGAGAGATAGAGAAAGAAAGAAAAAAAAGGGGAGAGAAAGAGAGAGAGAGAGAACATATCACATACCCCAGGCTATGCTGGCTGACTCAAGATCACCTTGAATGTCTGACCCTTCTGTCTTGGCTTCAGAAGTTTGTCTTGTTTGATGCTGGGCACTGAATACAGGGCTCTGTGCGTATCAGGCAAGCACTCTACTGAGCTATACCTCCAGCCCTGTGATTTTTGTTTATGCAGAGAAATACACAAACATCATAGTTTTACTTCTGGCTACATTTAACATTATCATTTATCTTCTTTTTATTTGAAGTCATCAGCAGTATTTTGGGTATCACTTTTAAGTTGTTTTAATCTTCTTGAATAAAACAAAACAAAACCATAGGTCAGGGATATGGCTTAGAGTGACTGTCTAACATGCATGAGGCCTGAGCTCAACGACCAGTACTAAAAATAAAAAGTAACAAATTTTTTTAATATTCTAAAATACTTTAATAATTAAGATTGGTAGGAAGACTGATATACAATGTAATTATTTATTTTACAAGATTCTGTACATTAGGGAAGCATCTTAACGTACAACATGCTAGGCTTTTACTCCTTTACATTATGATTGTAAGCTTAAAATTACAGAAAGAAAACACGTGATCAACTTTTATATACATAAAAACAAACCACTGACTAGATGCCGCCCTAACATATCATGCTTCAGAGGACAAATGAGATGAACGGCGAGTCAGAGCCCTTGATGGCACACACAAGCAGACCGGGGCTCAGGCTTGGCACTGCGAGGGAGAGCAACAATGAGAGACTTCGCCAGCAGGTATGGTGGGTGCATCTGTGAGCCCTGTACTTGGGAGGTGGAGGCAGGGGGATCCTTGGCTACATAGTGAGGCTACATGAGACTCTGTCTAAAAAAAAAATGTTACCACACCACAGACAGCAGAGGCATTTGCAAAGTACTCTCTAAACCTGGGACTGAGAAGGGAGAAACAGGGGCAGAGCAGGGGCAGAGCAGGGTGGAGCAGGGGTGAAGCTGGGCTGGAGAAGGACAGAGAAGGGGCGGGGCACCGGCCTTGCTTGTGAGAACTGAGCCTCGTCAGGAGCCCAGAACAAAATGTAATCACAAAGGTTAGCAGCTCTGGCAACCTTGTATCTAGACTTCTCACAGACTTCACAGAATTGATATTTTTCCCCTCAACTCAAGTGATATCAAGCTTTAAGGAGATGGGGATGCAGTCATTTTTTCATAGACAGAAACTACATGGCAGTAGAGAAAAAAAACAAACAAAAGCACTTTTTCCTTAATAGAGAAGAAAGTACGAGTTTTAAGGTCACTTTAGTCTTTTGTTTGCCCTATGTCTAACTCTTTAATAAGTGTGATGATGTTGACAAGGAGAAAATTGCTGACAGAACACAAACAGGAAACAGAATAAAGCAAAAAAAAATATTTTTTTTTAAAGAGCCACAATCCACTAGCTATTCAGGTGAGTAAAAGGTGGGTATGACTGTTGCCATCTGTGAGCCCAGACCGGGAAGGCTGAGGAAGGAAGTCTTCAAGCCAAAGGCTAGCCTGGGCTACGTCTGAGGTACAGACTAAATCAAAAAGAAAAGAGACAGACCCAGATACATTTCTCTTCCACTTACAATGTAAATAGAATCCAGGTGCAAACAGTGAGGCTGGGTAGGTTTCAGGAGAAAAGTTCTTTGAGACACATAACCAATTCTGCATCCAAATACAAAGGAGGAGGTCTGACCAGAAAACGCAGGCACCAACCACACTGGCTACAACATGGAATGGAACGGCAAGTGAGGTGTTCGCTCTGTCAGGAGGGGAAGGGGCTGTGCAGTAAGGAGGGCCAACAGCACCGAGGAGGGGCTCTGGCTAGAAGCACGGGCACCTGTAGCACACAGTGCTCCCACAGGCCAAAGTGATTTATAGTATCATTTGGTACAAGGAACGTATAATAAAGTCTGTCCCATGAGTCAGTTCTCTGCCAAAGTGGCATTAGCAGGAAGGGCCTTTTGCTTTGTCTGTACATAGAAAATGCACATTGCTTTCTCATTTGATCATTTGGTTTCTGATTACAGCTTAGGCTATGTTATGAATACATTTCCCCCATTTCTTTAAGCTCACTTTAAAATATGGGTCAGGATGAGCACTTATAATCCCAGCACTTGGATTTTGCCAAGACAGGAGTTTGAGGCCAGCCTGGGCAACACAGTGAGTTTGTAGGCCAGCCTGGGCCATAGCATAAGATCTTGTCCAAAACAAAAAGGACCTAGGATGACAGTGGCCAAATGGAGGGAGGGACAGGCTGGAGCCTGGGCTGGCTTCCTTCCAGTCAGGCCTTATGCCAAGAGCTGGTGGTACATCGCACTCTCTGAACTGCTGCCAGGGAAGTCTAAGCACTTTTCTGGAGGTGGGCCTCTTCAAAAAGGGCTGGTGTATCCAGAAGGGTTTTTCCTGTAAGAGGACTTGGTGGCTGGAATGAGCCTCCATGTGCGGCTCTCAGACAGGCAGACAGGTAAGGCTAACAGGTAAGATCCAAATGGCCTCAGCACACACTGTTGTCCTAGGGCAGCGTGTGCTGCAGCCAGGAAAACTCAGAACCTGCAAGTGGCCCTGTGATTCTGTGGCTGGTGAGAGAAGCCCTCAAGTCTGCTGCTGTTAAAAGGCTCGAAGCATCGGTTTCATTCTTTCCTAAGGGGAGCATAAGGATCCATACCACAGAAAGGCTACGTGCATACAAGGGCTGTTTGCCCTGAGCCAGATCCCAGAGCAGCTCGGGTTATGCGGGAAGTGCTACGGTCGCCTTGGAGACGAGCAACAAAACAGCTATCTTTTCCTTTTCCAATGGTCCTTTAGTTCCTTTCTCAGGCTTCAGCTTCATGGGCGATGGTAGCTGAAAGGGGTCAAAAAGGGAGAAGTTATCAGACAATGGGGACGGCTTTCATATTCCTGACATTTGTTTGGGAAAAAACAAAGGATTCATGATTACAAAAATATATACCCTTCTGGTAGTGCTGAGGATGGGCCAGGGCCGTGCATACACTCTGCCACCAAGTTAACCTCCAGCTCTAGCTTGGCTGGGTTAGTACTATGAGGCTGTAGCTGGAGGAAGGGCAGTACTTCCAGCACTTGGGATTTTGAGGTAGGAGGACTGCATTGAATTCCAGGCTAGCTTAAGCTATAATGTGAGATACTATCTCAAAAAAAAAAAAAAAAAAAGAGGAACAGGTCAGAGCCTGTCCCTCTGGAGGCAAGAAGCAAAGCCACTGTTTATTAGGAGCCAAGTCAATAAGCAAGAATAAGATCCCTGGTTCTTGTCTCACAGAACAAAAACTGTACAGGTGCAGAGAAAGGCATCTCCATCTTAGCATGCCACAGGCACATCGCACATCAGTCTTAAATACCTGCAGTTTACTTCCCAGTTGCCCTTCTGTTATGATAAGAGCTTGTAGAAACCCAGGGTTCTGTCCTGATTCCCTGTTGCAACCAAGGGATCTAGAATTTTAAGTACTGTGTTGTAGGTGCTCAGGAAATATTGGTTAAGTAAACTAAGCTGTCCGTAGAGCTTACTGTCTTTTACAGATCTCACAAACATCAAGGTAGATCTGGTGTGCTGGCTCACATCTGTGGTCGCAGCTCTCAGGAGGCAGCAGGAGTATCAGAAGCTCCAGGCAGCCGGGCATGGTGGCATGGGCCTGCAAGCCCAGCACTTAGGAGAAAGCTAGTACATGGGAGGTCAGCTATAACTGCACAGTGAGATCGTCTTAAAAATAACAACACAGCCATCCATTGAACTGAGTACAGGGTCCCAACAAAGGAGTTAGAGAAAGGACCAAAGCAGCTGAAGGGTTTGCAGCCCCTTAGGACGAACAACACGAACAACTAGTTATGAACTAACTAGTACCCTCAGAGCTCTCAGGGACTCAACCACCAACCAAGGAGTACACATGATGGGACTGATTGCTCTGGCAGCATGTATATAGTAGAGGATTGCAAAGTGGTCATCAATGGGAGGAGAGGCCCTTGGCCCTGTGAAGGCTCTGTGCCTCAGTGTAGGGGAATGCCAGGGCCAATAAGTGGGAGAAGGTGGGGTGGCAAGCAGGGGGAGGGGGAAAGTAACAGGGGTTTGTTCTTGTTTCTTTTGTTTGTTTGTTTTTGGGGGGAGGGGAAACTGGGAAAGGAGAAATCATATGACATGTAAATAAAGAAAATATAAAAAATATATTAAAAAAAAAAACAAAAGTAGCTAGGGCTTGGTAACTCAAGTTTGTTATCTCAGCACTTAGAATGTAGAGAATAGCCAAACTCAGAATGGGCACTTACAACTGCCCCTTGGTTCTCATTCCTTTTTGTTGGTGGTACTGTCTTGAGATGAGGTCTGATTTCCCTCAGGATGTTCTGGAACTTGCTGTATAGCTGAGAATGACCTCGAACTTCTGATCCTCTTGCCTCTACTTCCTTAGTGCTGGGATAGCAGACATCCATCACTATGCCCACATTATGGAGTGCTGGGGATGGAACCCAGGGCTTTGTGCATGCTGGGCAAACACTCTACCAATTAAGCCACATTGTCGGCTCTTTGAATTTATTTACTATTCTATTTTTAATGTGTGTATGTGTTAGTGCAGGCCCACAGATATAGCAGTGCACATATGGGAGTCAGTTCACAGTTTTTGTCTTCCACCTGTTGGAATCTAGGTCTGTCATTCACTGCTGTGTATACCAGGCTAGCTGACCCATGGGCTTTTGAGGATTGCCCCATCTCTGCCTTCCACCTCACTGTGGTGTACCGGTATGACAGAAACTGCTGCTGCATCTGGTTTTATGAGTTTTGGGGATCCAATGGGGATCCACATCTCATCCGCAGCTCACCCTGGCCCTATTGTCTTTGGATTTTAATACAAAGTCTTATAGAGTCTAGGGTGGCTTTGAACTCCTGACCATTCTGTCTCCACCGTCCAAGCACTAGGATTACGGATGCATGCTACTATCCTTGGCTTTCTAGATCAGCAGGGCTCTTCCGTCTGAACAACTTTGTTATTTGTCTGTTGCAGAAATTTCACTTAGCCACAAGTATTTGGATCTTTTGAGTCTTACCGTGTAAAGTGTTTGCTGTCTACATGAACCTCCATCTCCGAGCTCTTAAATTCATTTAATTCTTTCCTTATGGCAGCCTGTAGAACAGAAGTAAGATTTGAACATCTTTTCTCTCCTGAAGGGCAGCTGTGTGACTCTCCATGTAACTCTAATGGGTGCAGCCAAGAGGGAAGAAAAAGCTAGGTCTTGAGAGCCAGCTGAGCTCTAAGCCAGATATGAATTATCCTCCCAGATAGCATGCAAACCCACAAATCTCAAGTTAAATCAAAGTATTAAAAAAATAGAATATGGCTGGCCGTGGTGGCGCACGCCTTTAATCCCAGCATTTGGGAGGCAGAAGCAGGTGGATTTCTAAGTTCGAGGCCAGCCTGGTCTACAGAGTGAGTTCCAGGACAGCCAGGGCTACACAGAGAAACCCTATAAAATAAATAAATAAATTAATTAAAAAAAAAAAAAAAAGAAAAAAAGAATGTGGGGCTTGCGAGATGGCTCAGCGGATAAGAGCACTGACTGCTCTTCTGAAGGTCCTGAGTTCAGATCCCAGCAACCACATGGTGACTCACAACCATCTGTAATGAGATCTGACGCCCTCTTCTGGAGTGTCTGAAGACAGCTACAGTGTATTACACTGGAGCGAGCGGGGCCGGCAGAGGTCCTGAGTTCAATTCCCAGCAGCCACACACATGATGGCTCACTGCCATCTGTACAGCTACAGTGTGCTCATACACATGAAATAAATAAAAGAAATCTTAAAAAAAAAAGATATTCTATCTTCATCTCAGAGAACAGGGAAAATCTAAGACAGTATCTGAGCATTGTAGTTACCTTGTCAGCAGGAGTCAGTTTGGTCCACGGTTTATCTGCTCGCCGGTCATAGTCTTGAGCATCTGTTACTTCCACATACTCATTAAACCTCAGAATCTTCCTGGCAAGTAGTTCAGCCACAGTTGGCCTTTGACTGAGCTGGAAGAGACAGGCAATCATTCATTCAATAAACACCAAGTTACCTGAGGAGCCTGTTTTGAGATAGGGTTAGCTCAGGCTAACCTGAAACTTACAGTAATCTTCCTGCTGATTCAGCTGCCTGGAGCCGGAGTAACAGGCCAGAGTCCCCACACCCAGAGTGCCTAGGAAACTGTGACTATACCACCCTGAGTCCCACCCTCCCCAGAACTCCCCAAGGATTCTAGGTATCTATCACAGGTTTCATCTGGGCTGGCAAGGAAGCTTCGTGGGTAAGAGCATTTGTTACCAAGTCTGACGGACTGTGCTGAACCCCAGGGTCTCACTGAGTGGAAAGAGAACTGACAGCCACAAGTTGTCCTCTGACCTCAGCATGTGTACTATATTATGAAACACTCCATACACACAAAATAAAAATGAATGAGAACATTCTAAGGGTTTAGGTTTTAGTTTTAACTCACTTCATTGTAAAAAAACACTACTATGCCTTATGTTTTACAAACTAATATGTGCTCCAAGACCTGAGGATCAGGTTCCATTGTAGATGCTGCTTGAGGATAGAATTCAGCACAAAGCACATGTTTAGCATCCTTGACATGCTTGTCCCACTCCATAGCTCTGAGGAGTTCCCGGGAGATAGATACCTGGTCAATGCTACCTAAATAGCACATTCTGTGGGAAATTATGAGGTTTTCTTCTAAAGATTTATATGTATGAGAGCTCTATTTGCACATATGCCTACATGTCAGAAGAGGGCGTCAGATCTCATATTACAGATGGTTGTAAACCACCATGTGGTTGCTAGGATTTGAACTCAGGACCATTGGAAGAGCAGTCAGTGCTCTTAACCACTGAGCCATCTCTCCTGCCCCAGGAATTTATGACTTAAGGCTGTAACCTTAAATGATGGAAGGCAGGAGACCCAGCAATGCCCTCTACTCTGCAAGGATGACTCCTCCATAACTGGAGGGAAACATGGAGTACCCACAATTTCACTATTCTGGGAACTCTTTCTTTTAAAGATTTATTATCATTTACTTAAATTTTTGACTGTTTTTTTTCCAGAGAATGTAACCCTGGCTATCCTGGAATTCACGCTGCAGACCATTTTACATTTGGTTTAATGTAAAATGTAATAGCCTTCTTTTTAAATATTACAAACAAACACCAGGTGCCACTCCTGCTAATGTGATGGGGTTGTCATTGTCTACCTGCTGATTGTCATACTCATTCATTCCAATCATAGAGTCATCCAAATACAAGGACACCCACCGTACCTTTCTAGTAAGCCGACGCTTTATTTCTCGTTTCTCTGCTTGGCGATCAGCTTCATTTTTTGCTTCAGTTGACAGAAACAAAGGATATTACTTCAAAATGAAAACGTGCACAGCAAACATCTTAGTAATTAAAACACACATGTTTCTTAGAGGTCAAAGTTAGAACAGACTACTCTATCTGTGACTGGCTAAACAAGAACCTTTTCCTACCTTGGTGGTGGTAGCATGCCACGAGGAAGCAGAGGCAGGAAGAGCTTTGTGACTTTGAGGCCAGCCTGGTCTAGAATAACTTCTAGGATGGCCAGGACTACACAGAGAAACCCTGTCTTGAAAAACTAAAAGTAAAACACACACATAAATGGAACTTTTCCCTGTCCACTGTACAATCAAATATCTGAGCACAAGATAGGAAAAGATGGCACACCAGGCTTGCTGTCCTTGAGCTAAGGATATTTTTTACAGTTTTAAACACTTTCCTACTACCTAAAGGTTTAGGTTTAAATCTTTAACCATGTGGTTAAAGATTTACAATGCTGCCAGGCGGTCGCACACGCCTTTAATCCCAGCACTTGGGAGGCAGAGGCAGGCAGATTTCTGAGTTCCAGGCCGGCCTGGTCTACAGAGTAAGGGCCAGGACAGCCAGGGCTATACAAAGAAACTCTGTCTCAGAAAAAAAAAAAAAAAAAGAAAGAAAGAAAGAAAGAAAAAGATTTACAGAGCTGAAAAAAAAAATTTTTTTTTAAATATATCTTTTTTTAAAGATTTATTTATTTATTATATGTAAGTACACTGTAGCTGTCTTCAGACACAGCAGAAGAGGGCATCAGATCTCATTCCAGATGGATGTGAGCCGCCATGTGGTTGCTGGGATTTGAACTCATGACCTATGGAAGAGCAGTCGGTGCTCTTAACTGCTGAGCCATCTCTCCAGCCCAAGCTGAAAATATTTTTACTATTGATTATAGTGCTCTTGAAAAGGAAGTTTTCAAGAGACAGCAAGCTCAGTGAACTTGTGGCTCTAGAGTTCAATTCCCAGTAACCAAGCAGTGGCTCACTGAGGCCTGTAACTATAGCTGGGGTGGGGAATTACACCCCCTCTGCTGGCCTCCACCGTCATCCTATCTCAAATACGGCACACATTCACAACACACACACACACACACACACACATGCACAAATAAAATAAAAACAAATGATCTTCTTGGGGGGAAATGGTTGACTAAATACTGCATACTGCATACTGGGACAGAGATGATGGCCCAGTAACTCAGAGCACTGGCTGCTCTTCCAGAGGATTCAGGTTAAGTTCACAGGCTCAAAACCATCTGTAACTCTAGTTCCAGAGGACCTGATACTCCTTTCTGGCCTCTGAGGGCCACCAGACACCCATATAGTGTACAGACATGCATGCAGGCAAACATACACATACAATAAAAATTACACACACACACACACACACACACACACACACACACACTAATGCTGGCTTGAGAGATGGCTCAGAGGTTAAGAGCACTGGCTGTTCTTCCAGAGGTACTAAGAGGTCCCAGCACCCTCATGGGAGTCACAACCATCTATGAGGTCTGGTGTCTTCTTCTGGTATGCAGGCATACATGCAGGCAGAACATTATATACATAATAAATTAACATTAAAAAACAAAACAAAACAAAAAAACAACAGGCCGAGCGGTGGTGGCGCACTCCTTTAATCCCAGCACTTGGGAGGCAGAGGCAGGCGGATTTCTGAGTTCGAGGTCAGCCTGGTCTACAGAGTGAGTTCCAGGACAGCCAGGGCTACACAGGAAACCCTGTCTTGAAAAAAAACAAAAAAAAAAAAAAAAATGCATACCGCTCTTGCAGAGGACCCAAGTTTTGTTCCCAGCACTCATAAGGGGTAGCTCACAACTGCCTGTAACTCTGGTTCCAGGGGGATCTGATGCCTCTAGCCTAGATGGGTACATGGACTCATTTGCATGTATACATATACACAATTAAATAATAAATCTTTTTTAAAAAAGAAAACATTCTGCCTGGCAGTGGTGACACACGCCTTTGATCCCAGCACTTGGGAAGCAGAGGCAGGTGGATTTCTGTGTTCGAGGCCAGCCTGGTCTACAGCGTGAGTTCTGGGACAGCCAGGGCTACACAGAGAAACTCTCGAAAAAAAAAAAAAAAGAAAAAAAACATTCTCAGAATAACCCGAGATAGTCAGTTAGTATTGCGCCTTGTGTTGAGGGTAGTGTCTACAAAGCTTCTCAATTCTAAATCCACTGAGTATCTAGACTGTGAATAGCACAGTCTAGCACTGAGCAGACAGGTAATGGAATCATCCAGTGGTGTGCCCACAAGCCACTTCAGGAGACCCTTCCATTTCTCTGCTGAAATACTATTTTCATTCTTACTATGTCTTTCCATTCTACCACAGACACCCCGTCCTTCATCTGTGCCCTTTTCCCTTTTGGTTTTTTCCTCCTCAGCCCTGCATCCCTCCACACCCACGTCCACAGGATGGCCAGCACAGCCAGTGGGATGGCATCTGAGAAACAAGGACACAGGAGTCCAGGACACAGCTGTCCTTGTCCTGGGGGCTCAGCTCAGGTTTCTCACTGAGGTAGGTACTTCCAAGGCACAAGGACACAAGAGGGGCTGTCAGGAGGGGCACAGTGTCCAGAGGGCCAGGATGAGAGTCTGTGCTATGAGAAGGGACAAATGTGGATTAGGGTGGAAGACAGAAGGGAGACCCAGAGTGGAAAAGCCAGTCTAGGGCTCTTTCTGGTGACTTTAACTGGGGTGGAAACAAGCAAATGAGCCTGCAAAGCACTCTTCTAGAACAGAGATGAGATGGAACTGGGAGGTCGGATTACCATCTGTCCTCAGACTCCAGGAGAAGGGAAGGAGCCACAGAGCACGGGTTTTTAACTTAAAACTCTGGTGAAATCTTCGATTGGAACACTATTGCAGGAAGTTAATTATGCACAGGGACAGGAAGTTAGACACATGCTCTTATGTGATGGCTACAGAAATACAAGTCAAGGAATAAAGGTAGAAGGGAAACCATGGCTCATGGACTGTTCTGAGCCTGAGACTCCACGGGAACAGCAATGTTGGGTCCATCAGTTCAGCCATTACTTTAATGCCCTGGACAAAGAAAGCATGGGCCAAGCCTGCACACACTGACATACACTGTGACAGATGCCAACACAGACCCAGGATGCTGTGAGAACATCTGAACAAAGCTGTCTGGCACATCACACACAGCACAGCAAGTAATACCCTGGCGGGTCTCCCCGGGAAGCTTGCGCTTCGAGAGCGAGCAGGGACTAACTCTCCTTGGCCCTTTTAGCAAACACTTCTGTCCTAGTGCATACTGAATTCATGGTGCACAGAGAAGACCTGGGCTTCATTCTGCTCAACTCACGCTGTAGGATATTCCGTTGCTCCAGTTCTTCTGCTGTCGGTCTTTGACTCAGTCGCCTACAACAGAGAGACAAAGGGTACTTACTGTCCATGGTAAAACCCCAACACTGTTTTTAAGAATTTGGAGGGTTTTGGGATTTTTTTTTTTTTTTTGGCCAAGATTTATATTGACATGTAACAAATAAATCTCCAAAATTTCTAACATATACTTCTTTGTTTATTATGAAACCAATTTGACATTGAAAGAACTGAGAAACACAAAGTATTATGTGGAATGTGGTGGCTCACGCCTGTGAGACCTGAGGGTCGAGGCTCGGGATTACAAGACCCTGTTTCAGAACAGAGAGTGACGGCAGCTCAGCAATTAAAAGCACAGGCTGCTTTCCCAGAGGACCTGGGTTCAGGTCCAAGCTCACACACGCTGGCTCACAACCAACTGAAGCTCCAGTTTCCATCAGGGGATCTGTCTCCCTTTATTGAATTTCTCAGGTACTGCACATGTGGTGTACATACAGCCAAAACACTCACACATATAAAAAAAAAATCTTTAAAACAAACAAAAAACATCCTTGATGGGTAATCATGAGGACCAGAACTCAGATCCTAGCAGCAGTCATGTATCAAATTGGGTATGGTGGAAAAGAGCAGGGACAGGAGGATTACTGAGACTTACCTATTACCAACCTAGCAGGAAGGTTGAGGGAAAGACACCACCCCAGAGAAGGGGGGGGGGGGGTGAGCGCATGAGCGAGCACACTCTCTAGCATGCAAGTGTTGAGCAAATGAACATGTGGAGGCCAGAGGTCCTTGGTGGCCTCCTTAGTTGCTTTCCACTTTACTGAAACAGGATCTCTCATTGAATATGAAGCTCATGGTTAGCCCAGTGGCCAGTCAGTAGCTCCAGGGATTCCCTGTCTCTGCCCTCATAAAGTGCTTGAAGTCATAGCTCTATGTTTGCACATCTCGCTTTCAAATGGATTCAGGGGATTTGAACTCTGATCCTCATGCTTTCAGAGTAAACATCTAGATGAGGTCATCTTCCTAAATCCCAGTCAGCTACTTTTAATTTGTGTTTTGTTAGTAAGTGTTTTACTACATAGCCTGCGCTTCTCTCAAATTCACTATACTTCTCTTGGAACCGCTGGGATTTCAGGGTTGCACCATTACACGTGGCTTAGCTTTTTGAGGAAACCCCATAATGTTCTCCATATAGGGTGTACAACTCCACATTTCCAGCAGCATGTAAGATCCCAGTGGCTTCACACACTTGCCAACACCTGCGCTTTGTCTCTCAGTCATTCTCCTACATGCGGACTGCTGACTCTGGTGGTTCTGGGTTCTGTTTCTCTGATTATTACTGATGCTGAACATATTTTTGGTTTGAGACATGATCTCACTGTGGACCCCTGGTTGTCCTAGAACTCACTATGTAGACCAGGCTAGTCTCAAATGCATAGAGATCCACTTACCTCTGCCTTCCAAGTGCTGGGATTAAAGTGCACACTACCATACCTGGCCATGCTGGCCATATATAACATACACAGGAAGTTTATTTTTGGGAAACAGGACTTCCCACTGTAGGTCAGAGCCTGCATCGTTGCATCTGGCTGCAGTGCTGGGAATATGGCAATAGGGACACTGGTCTTCACATGGACAGACACAGGGACACTGGCCTTCACATGGACAGACAGACACAGGGACACTGGCCTTCACATGGACAGACACAGGGACACTGGCCTTCACATAGACAGAAAGACACAGGGACACTGGCCTTCACATGGACAGACACAGGGACACTGGCCTTCACATAGACAGAAAGACACAGGGACACTGGTCTTCACACAGACAGAAAGACACAGGGACACTGGTCTTCACACAGACAGACACAGGGACACTGGCCTTCACATGGAAAGACAGACACAGGGACACTGGTCTTCACACAGACAGACACAGGAACACTGGCCTTCATATGGACAAACAGACACAGGGACACTGGTCTTCACATGGACAGACAGACACAGGGACACTGGCCTTCACACGACAGACAGACACAGGAGTGAAGAGGGTTTCCCACGAAGGGCAGCCATTTCACAGGAAGGCTTACATCTGTGACCATGCACGGACTAATTATTCTACATTTTCTTACACAGTGGAGGTAGAGGTGGGAAGGACCTGTAGTGCTGGACACAGTCATAGGAGGCTGAGGCAGGAAGATTGCCATAGGTTCAAGACTAGCTTCAGCTACAAGTGAATTCCAGGACAGCTTAGGCCACAGTATGAAACTTTCACACAACAGCCACAAAAGAGTTTACATTATAATCCCAGAGATTTTTGAACTGAGAACACTATGGGAACTAATAGAATCCTGGCTTTCACACTGGCCCCAGGCTGAGTACTATGAACAAGAATTTCAAACCATGCCCCACCCTGGAGTAAAAACTCAGGGTGTAACTCAACAATTTGCTTTTTAAACAAGCTTGCCAGGTAAGTTAAGTCTGCGAAATAAAGGCTTAAGTGTGAGAACCACTGAGTAGAATCAACAGAGCCATCTCTCCAGATTTTTAAAAATTGCTATAAATAAATAAATAAATAAATAAGCCAGTCTACCTGTAGTTCAATGACAGGCCACTTGCCTAGCTTGCATGAGGGCCTGTGTCCTATCCCTAGCATCACAGAAAGAAAAAAGCTTGTAGCCAGGCATATGGCACATACTTGTAATACCATTCCAGGCTCCAAGAGACCCAATCTTAAAAAGCCAACAAACTATAAGCCAAAATTCAGAAAAGAAACTATATGTGGCTTGAAATCAAAATTTTCTCCTTTTTTCTTTTTTTGAAGAGGAGCCTCAGTTGTTCCAGCTTGTCCTCAAATACATTATATACCTGCAGGTGGTCTTGAACTTCTAACCCTCCTGCTCCACCACATCAGATTTTAGATGACACATGCTAGCACACCCAACTGAAATGCTTATTTTCAGCCCTTTAAAGAAGTTTGCCATAGTTGAGATTTAGCTCAGAGGTAGAGCACTTGCCTAGCAGTGCAAGCCCCTGGGAATGGACCTCAGCTCTGAGAAATAAAAGAAAAAAGAAAAAGAAAAAATAATGTAACTGGGTATAGTGGCACATGTCTTTAATCCCAGCACTCTGGAAGCAGAGGCAGGCAGTCCTCTAAGTTAGAGGTCAGCTCTAGTCTACAGAGTGAGTTCCAGGACAGCCAGGGATACACAGAGAAACCCTGTCTTGGGGAAGAGGAAGGCAGGGAAGCAACCAAAAAACAAAACAAAATAGTAATCATAATAAAAGAAGTTGGAGGGGCTGGAGAGATGGCTCAATGGTTAAGAGCACTGACTGTTCTTCCAGAGGTCCTGAGTTCAAATCCCAGCAACCACATGTTGGCTCACAACCATCTGTAATGGATCTCATGCCCTCTTCTGGAGTGTCTAAAGACAGCTATAGTGTACATACACATAATAAATAAATCTTTAAAAAAAAAGAAGTTGGTCAAATGTACTATAAAGGACATAAGATGCTGGGCAGTTAACATTTTCTCTCTCCTTCCTTCCTTCCTTCCGTCCTTCCTTCCTTCCTTCCTTCTTTCTTTCTTTCTTTCTTTCTTTTTTTCCTTTTCTGAGATGGGGTTTTCTCTCTGTAGTTCGGGGCTGGGACTACAGAGATCTACCTGCCTCTACCTTCAGAACAATGAGATTAAAGTTGTGTCCCAGGCTAACTTATTATTATCATTATTTATTTATTTACTTATTTATTTTTGTTTTTTGTTTTTTGAGACAGGGTTTCTCTGTGTAGCCCTGGCTGTCCTGGAACTCACTCTGTAGACCAGACTGGCCCCAAACTCAGAAATCCGCCTGCCTCTGTCTCTTCTTTTAAATTTTTATCACATTTATTTGTGTGTGTGTTTGTATGTCTGTATGTGTGTTGAAAGGAAGGAGGATGGAGGTCCAACTATTACCAGAACACACAGGTAGCAGTCAGAGAAAAACTCATGGGGATGGATTCTCTTTCTCTTACATGTGTCCCAGGAACTGAACTCAAGTTGTCTAGCTTGGTGGCAAACACCATTACACACTTAACCAACTCACTGGCCCACAGGTTCATTTGTTTTTTTTTTCCCCCTGTAATTTTCTAACTATTTAATATAATGAACATGTATTTATTTTTATACTTTGTAGTGAGAGGGGGAAAAAAGAGCTTTGTAAATCATTTTGATAGAAGGTCATAATTAGATAGTCAGGCATGGTACTGTGTACCTTTAATCCTAGCATTAAGGAAGCAGAGTCAAGTGGAACTCTCTGTGAGTTCAAGGTTAGCCTGATCTACATGGCAAGTTCTAGGATAGCCAGAACTATAAAATGAGACCCTGAATCAAAAACTAATGTACTCCTCCTGATTTACACCTTTAGTCCTAGCACGTGGGAGGCAGAGGCAGGAGGACAGTTCAGTGGGTAAAGTGCTTGTTGGGCAAGCATGAGGACTGAGGTCTAGCACCCATGTCAAAGCTGGATATGGTGGCAAGCATCTGCACTCCCTGCTTGGAGGGATGGGGAGAGAAAGAGGTCCGGGACTGTCTGGCCAGCAGACTAACCAAATCAGCAACTTTCTCTCAAATCATGAGGTGGAGAGTGACAACAGTAGACTCTTGAGCGACTGTTTGTGCCTCTGTATGTGCACACATGGGCGAGGCACAACCCTCCCCTCCCACTTTCTCTCCACATGAACTATGCTCACACATACTGCACACTATGTGCAACACATACACAAACACTCTTCATATACACATGGACGTAATTAATAAACCTGTAGAATAAAATGTCTAAGAACAATCTTCAGATTAAAGGATATAAAAGAGACAGGACAACTGAATATCACATATTTCCTTGGGCTAGAATTACACTAGAGAGCATAAAACCCTGCTATTAAAAATATGTGGAAGACAGGCAGTGGTGGCACACACCTTTAAATCCCAGAATTTGGGAGGCAGAGGCAGGCAACCATCTGTAATGGGATCCCATTGCCCTCTTCTGGTGTGTCTGAAGACAGCTATAGTGCACTCATATACATAAAATACATAAATCTTTTTTTTTTTTTTTTTTGGTTTTTTGAGACAGGGTTTCTCAGTGTAGCCCTGGCTGTCCTGGAACTCACTCTGTAGACCAGGCTGGCCTCCAACTCAGAAATCTACCTGCCTCTGCCTCCCAAGTGCTGGGATTAAAGGCATGCGCCACCACCGCCCGGCAATAAATCTTAAAAAAATATATATATTATAGGGAGCTAGAGAGATGGCTTAGCAGGTAACAGCACTGGCTGCTCTTCCAGGACGCAGGTTCAAATCCCAGCATCCATATGGCAGCTTACAACTGTCTGCAACTCCAAGATCTGACACCCTCACACATGCATCATGCAGGCAAAACAACAATGCACATAAAATAAATAAACAAACATAAATAAATAAATAAATTTTTAAGAAAAGAAAGAAAGCCTTTAAAAATATATTATGGGTAAGCCAGGCAGTGGTGGTGCATATCTTTAATCTCAGCACTCAGGAGGCAGAGATAGGTGGAGTTCTGTGAGTTCGAAGCCAGCATGTTCCAGGAAAGTCAAGACTTCACAGAGAAATCCTGTCTTGAAAGCCAAAAGGAAAAAAAAGTAAAGCTACAAACGTATGGTAGGAAAGAAGACTGGAGCTTAATTAATGGACACCTTGCAGGAAGAAGGCCAAGAGTTCTCTCCCTCTTATCCCTTTAGCTGAGAGGAGTGTACATTCCATGCAGATCCTACCCACATGCAAACATGCTCACACATACACCAAAGGCCCTCTGCATTTCACTTTCCTCCTTTTCTGATTATATGGTACTTAAGTAAAAAACACAGCACAACACAACACAACACAGGTGTGACAAGTTAGGCTGGCATTTCACAGTTCAGCAACCGGATAAAGTCACAGGAATCTGAACATACCAGGAACCAGCCCGACTTCTTCAGCAACTTTTGAGAAGCCTCCTGTCTTATCTGATGGTTGAACACACCCAGTGCCATCTGTGTAGCTCCTGACCTCCTTAAGATTAGAGGAAATCCAACTGTACCTAACCTACAACGCTAGCAACTGTTTTCTTAAAAGACATATGAATGCTTGACTTCTGAGTGCTGAGGCCTACCGGATCAGTGTGTTCCCAATCTGGTGCCGTATTTCATTCCACTCCTCCTTGCTTTTACGAGGCCAAGAATTCAGGTTCATCTCTGGTTCACTGGGTCTGCTGCTCAGCTTCATTGCCAGCGTGTCCTTCCTCTTCACTCTGTTGGCCAGGGCACCTTTACACAGGGAGAAAGTGCTGAGGCACAGCGGCATGGGCTCACATGAACCAGGCGAGAGAGAGTATGATTACAGCTCCCAGCCACCCAGTCGGCTTCAAATGATCCAGCCCAACAGAGGAGGAGACGACATAAGGCATTTGAAGACATTTTTGGCAAAATGAATGGAGGTAGATAAAGGATAGCTCCTCCCTACTACCAGCCCTCTACACCTTCCTCATTTAGTGAGAGTTTCTGAAGATGGAATCTAATCTGTTCTGGGACAGTCCTCCAATTTAAAACATGAAAGCTTTTATATTAATATATCTTATAATCTGTCAATATTTTTTTGAGAGAGAATCTTGCAATGCTGCTGAGCCACTCCCAAACTGATCTTCCCACCTCTGCATCTTAGCAGCTAGATGACATTATCATGTGACAACTTGTCCCGTTGCTTCCTTTGCAGTTCTGAGACAGGGTTTCATGCAGCTAACAGTCCCCAGACTCCTCCCTCCCTGCTGCCTGCCTCTATCTACCTTTCCAGCCCCATTTTTGGTTTTTGAGCTGATCTGACAGTTCAAGCTATGTCCCGCTTAATACAAACCCCCTGCTGTAGCTTCTCAAGTGGTGTGATTATAGGTGTGAACCACCACATCCAGGAGAACATACTTTTTTCTTTGGCTTAACAAGAAGTTATTAAATTGGAGAAAATTCATCATTTTCTCTTTTATTTAAGTCTTTCTTTTAAGACTGTATTTGTAATGATGTATATATGTTTATGTCTATGTGGAGGTATGTGCACATGAGAGCAGGTGCCCGCAGAGGACAGAGGTGTTGATCTCCTGGAGCTGGAGTTACAGGTAGTTGTGAGCTGCCTAACATGGGTGCTGAGAACTGACTCCAGTCTTCTGCAAGAGTAGTAACCATTCTTAACTGCTGAGCCAGCTCTCTACTATCTCCTAACTTTTCAATGTAATCTCTTACCAGTTTTCTCTATATTTCTTAGGTATTTATATTTTTTTTCCTTTTTTTTTTTTTTTTCCTCTTTTTGGTTTTTCGAGACAGAGTTTCTCTGTGTAGCCCTGGCTGTCCTGGAACTCACTCTGTAGACCAGGCTGGCCTCAAACTCAGAAATCCGCCTGCCTCTGCCACCCAAGTGCTGGGATTAAAGGCATGCACCACCACTGCC
>JADRCD010221096.1:8314-15814 GCA_019843815.1 Montemys delectorum
CACAGTCATTTAGGCCTGGGCCAGGCTGGAGATTTGAATGAGTTTTCCGCACAGTCATTTAGGCCGTGCTCTTTACTAGTGCCATTATTTGCCTTTAAACATTTATACACACACCAACAAATTTAGGGAAAATAATATTTCCCTTAAAAAACCTAGTGTTTAAAACAGTAACGGCACTGACAAAACATACTACAGCCACAGAGGAGTTCTGATGATTTGTATTATATGGGACCAAGAACATAACCAGTTAAACTGCACTCCCAGGTCAGAAGTTTCAGAGAGGCTAGGATAGTGCAGAGATGCCAAATATGAAGAAAATTATGTTGACTATTTAGAGCTATTGGTGTCTAGCATTAGCATTAATAATTGTGGGAAAGAAATCTGAGTCTTTGGCTATAGCTCAGTGATAGAGTGTTTGCCTAACATATGTACAAGGCCATTAGTTCAATTCCTGGTATTCCTCGAAGAAAACAAAATGAGAAAAATCTATGAACAAATCTATCTATCTATCTACCTATCTACCTATCTATCTATCTATCTATCTATCTATCTATCTATATCACAATAATTAATGAAAATATGATGTCATGATTTGAAAGATAGAAAGAAGGTATATATGGAAGTGATAAAAGCTGTATTTGAAGGGAGAAATGGAAAGGGAAAACTGATGTAAAAAAATTATAAATTCAAAACTAACTTAAAAAAATAAAAGTGTTGGGGTGATAACTTAGTGGTTTAAGTATGTGCCTTGCAATTGTGAAGATTAGAGTTCAGAACCCTATAACACAAGTAAATGCTGAGTGTGTGTAGCAGTTTACTTATAAATTTAGCCCTTATAAGACAAGACAGGAAATCATGGAACAAATTAGCTATCCAGATTAGCTATATGGGAAAGTTTTGAGATTAATACATAGATCCTGTCCCAGTGAGTAAGATGGAGAATGATTCAGAAAGACTTCCAACATTGTACCAGTGGTGTTGTCACATTCCTTAATGTCAACACTTGTGATGCAGAAACAGATAGATCTCAGTGAGTTCAAAGGCAGCCTGGTCTACAGAGAAAGTTCCAGGATAGCCAAGGCAACATTGAGAAACCTGGTCTTGGAAAAAAAATATATACCAACATTAACCTCTTGCCTCCACATGCACAGACCCACACTATGAATACACAAATGTGAACACCTGTACATAAACACATACACACCCAAACAAAAAGGGGAAATATATTACTATCATAATTATGGACAATCTATTTCTCATTCTACTTGTACAGTAAATCAAGACATGTAGGGAATTTAATACACTGGTAATTCTGATATACTTAAATGTCTCAAGATTGTTCATTTTGCTTTCCATTATACAAGATAAAATCTTTTGCTAATATAATGTGTTGGGGTTTTTTGCTTATAATGTTAATATATTCATTTTAATGATGTGGGTTATTTTATTTGTGAGAATTATATTAACTTTGGGTGAATGAAATTTTAAAAGCATTCAATTATGTTCATTTCCAATAATGATATGAAGGAATAAATGGAGCACAAAGTAGATTATAACAGGATGAAAATTATTTTGAAAGGCATGAAGTTTCTGAATGTGGGTTGAGACAATCACTTACCTCTCCAATTCAATCTTTTTGTTTACAATCAACTGGAAATGGCAAATGATGACTGTATAGTGATCCCTTTTCACATTCCAGAATGAATAAATATTCCCTGAAGTTTTATCCTATGCAAAGATTATGTAGGCAGAGGCACGATGTTTAGAAATGTGTGTAGTAAAGGAATAGCAACAACTGACACTCTTAATAATTTAGGACAGAGGAGTTACAAAAAAATTAAAAGATAAAAGGTAAAAGCAATTCAAAGCTAAAGAAGATCTAAACATTCCTAATGTGTGGTGTTAGAGAAAATACCAGAACCTACCTAGTGTTGTTCTTTTGGTGGTGCCAACTCTCCTCTGAATGTGATTTGTGAGCACTGCTCTTTGCCAACCAAAAGGACCAGGTCACTCTTATTCAAAGAGCTGCTATTCCTGTACCCCAGGTTTGCATCTCTTGGACATACAATGAAGATACAGAGTACATTTTATATATTTACTCTGGAAGGCCACTTTGTATTGATTCAGATACCTAAATATTTTATGCTCTTTTGCAGCATAAAATGAAAGGTGTCATTGAACCAAAGATCCTGGTCCCAGTTCTGCTAGTAATCAGGTATATGATTTATTTAAGTCACTTAACCTCTTGAGAAAAGATGTCATTATCTATTGAATATCTGGTCTAGGAGTTGAGGTAAAATGAAGCCATGTGCTTGGAGAAGTTTATAGGAATTAAAACACTCCACAGCATGATTATAGATTTCTCTATCCCCTCTTAAATAATGTTTTAAAGCATATCTGAGATCTTCATTAAGAATTGTCTTAAAAATTTCTCCTGAACACCTGTTAAGTACATAATCATTAAATTTTATTCTGAAACTAAGGTTACTCTCACTCTCATTCTCTCTCTCTCCCTCCCTCTCGCCTTCCCTCTCTCCTTCCTTCCTTCCTTTCTTTTTTTCTTTCTTTGCCTTTTCTTTTTTGAGACAGTCTTGGCTGTCCTTGACCTTGTTGTATAGAACTAGCGGGCCTCAAACCCACCAATATATGCTTGCCTCTTCTTCCCAAGTGTTGGCATTAAAAGTGTACTACCATGCCTTGCCCAGTTCCTTTTCACTTTGAACCTAACATTGAACTAAAGGGAGTATTTTTAGCCACATAGATCACAGATAAGATAATGCTGGCCCCTATGGAAGAGTTAGAGGTAGGATTGAAGACCCTCAAAGAGATGGCAATGCCATAGGAAGAACAAAAGTGTCAACTATACTAGACTCTTGGCAGCTTCCAGAGATTGAGCTACTAACCAAAGAGCATACACAGGCTGGTCCAAGGCTTCAAGCACATGTGTAACAGAGGGATGCCTTGTCTGGCCTCAGTGAGAAAGGATGGGGGTAATCCTGCACAGACTTGATACCAGGGTAGGGGGATAGAGAGGAGGGGGGCCCTTTCAGAAGCACAAGGAAGGAGGATGGAGGATAAACTCTGTTAAGGAGGATAGGAGGAGGGGTAGCTTTTGGGATACAAAGAAAACAAAAAGAGGTAATAACAATATGCTGTCAGTGACTGTCACCAAGCTGACTATTCTTAATAAAATTCAATGCACTATTCATTTACTGGTTATATAAAACTCTACAGTATTACAATACAAAAGGTCCTATAGATTACTTTTCCCCATAAGTCAGGTTGATAGTGCAACTATTTATTCAAATATATATAGTCCTCTGCAAGAAACACTGGAACAGGAGCACTATGGAAATATTCAAATGAAGTAATTATAGTAATTGTGAAAATTAATATTCTATAGTTTTTCTTTTGAAAATTTTACAAAAAATAAGAAACATAAACCCTAGTGATTTCCATTGGACTACTTTTTGTATGTGCCTTAGGGATTAGATTACTTGACTTTGCTCTCTCCTCTGGGCATTATGGAATCCAGATATCTTAACCGGTCTCTCCGGCACTCTGCTCCCAATCATTAAAATCTAATCAATACCCACTTTTCTCTAAGCAAGTATGCTTTAAATTCTATCAACACATGGTTGAACTGGAAGAAAAGGGCCCACAGAATCTAGCATTTGTGAACTGTTTTATTATAATAGTGAGAACCTATGAACATTACCTGTGCAAGAGTAACATGATGAGTTGTGAGGCAGCACATTTAGATTCCTTTCTGTGCATGCTGAGTTATATAAGATAGGGGTAAGAACTTTGGAGTCTTGTGTTTTTCAGAGAGTTTTATCACAACCGGACAGTGATTAATGTTTCTATGTTCTTTTTATGAGCTGAGAAGCAAGTAGAGTGTAGCTGAATCGTTCAACTGAACCTGGGAGTTCGTTCTATCCTATAGAATATTGCATTAAAACATGCTTCTAAATGAGTTTTCATAAATTCCAGTAGTGCACATGTAGAATCTATTAACTTCATACTCTAGCACAGTTTTAAAACTCTCTTCAGTGTAGGTGAACAACAAACAACAGTTTGAAAAATACATATTTATAATTGCCTGTTATATAGAAAGGTTGTTTTAATAGGTTACTTCTAGTTTAAAGAAAATTACAAAAAAAGCTGCTACATCCCAAGAAAATTAAAAATATCACCATGAAGCTAAACTGATATACATTAAGAGAAATATGAAAAACTGAAAAATAACATATGTCTAATAGTCATAATTTCATGCAATAATTATAATAATTTGGTAGTTCAAGCAATGGAGTTACTTTGCAGACCACTTAGAGAAGGAATAGGAAACACATATAAAATTGTTCCTTTATTTCTTTTAAATTTAAACTTCATTTATAAGATGCCTAGGTACATGGCTTTTATGTAATTTTTATCAGATCTTGATCCATATTGTTATCATCAGATATTGATATCCTTGTCTTTTAAAATGTTACAATTCTGATTTTTTTTTCAGTTTTCATGTTTCATGATGGCAGGTTTGAAAAACAAAAACAGAAAAATGAAATACAATGTAAAATACTAAGATGGAGATACACCTCAGTGTTCCTGAAATTTCTTTTAAATGAACACAGGTGTGAAAAGGAATTGTTTAAGGTAAACTGGAGTTGATGTTAAAATGATCAATTGAATCAACATCTGTGACCCAAATGGTAATCAGCTCAAATGTCCTGGAAACTTGAATTCTCATGTGAGCACTGACCATTAATTTATAACATCATTAAATTATTTACTGTATTTTTTCTGATACAATGCATTGTCTGCAACTGAATTCTTGTACTGAAAAGTTCAAAAATAGTAAAATGAAACTTCATCCTTAGCAACTTTAAATAAGCTTAGTTTCTAGATAGAAAAAACAAAAACAAAAAACAAAACAGCAACAACGACAACAAAAACAAAACAAAACTAAAAAACAGACCAAACCAAACCAAAAAACCAAACTAGACTTTAATCCACATACAGCTGAGTAAGAAGGTGGTATGTGTCTGGATAACAACATAAACATAGAAGATGGTGCAGAGAAGTACTTATTGTCCTATTTGGTACCAAGTTTTCCACAAATGCCATTTCTGATGTTGTTGATTATCTTTGGATGACTTGAGTCTAGAGGTAAGAGGATATACTTTAGTGGAAGATTCAAAATAATTATCCTGATTCAATTGGCATGTAGTATGGTCAAGAAAGCTCCAAAGGGAATTCATTAAAACAAACAGTTACTAAAAGTAGATGGAAGTATGGAAATCATGGAGACGGGAAAGCTGAACCTTATGGTAGAAATGGAGATGGAACCTAAGAAAGTTAACATTAAGCAGCTCTGGGCCCAGGGCAAGGACTATTAACCCAGAACTAAATGCTAGTGATCTGCTGTGACATAAAGGAAAACATGGAACTAAGCTTGATTGTCAAACTGAGGCCAAGGTAGTTAGAAAACAGGCGAAGAGGCTGTGACCTATGCTTAAAACATGAAGAGTTTGAAAAATTAATTAATAGATAGATACATTTAATAGGGATGTTGGTGCTGTCTTACGCTCAGCAGCTAAGCTCCTGTAGCAGATCATGTTCTGTTCTCAGGACCCCCATGGTGACTGACAACTATTTATAGCCCCAGTTTCAGTTGAGGTGATCTGACATCTCCTCGTTTTCATGGTCACCAGTCACATGTGTCAATAACTGACCTGCTCCTATGCAAAACACTCACACACATCAAAATCAAGATAATAAAATGTTTTAAAATGGAATTTAAATTGAACTTTATTGTGTATTATTTCTACTGAGAATATTCTGACTAATATACTAAATTAATTTGCAAATACATAATAATCAATAATTATTTTTTTAAATTCTACAGTCTGTCCAGGTACAGAAGACCTACAGAATCAGAAGATTCTTGGGAGAGAGTCAAGGATGAATTATGACATGTCAAGATTTTCCTAATCTATGCGGTCCATGTTTCAACATCTACAAAAATATACACAATTTTAAATATTAGAGAGGGGGAAAAGACACAGTACTCCTCATTTCTTAGGAAATGGATTTTGTCTTTCATATAAAGCTAGTAAAAGAGAGTTATTTTTTTAAAAAAAGTTTGCTTTGTCCTTTAGTATTAGAGTGACAAGACCTGCCTCTGTCTCTAGATAATTGGTTTTTTCAAGTCAACACTGTAATATTGTGTTCCTTTGAATTCTAAGGAACTTTATAAAGCATGGTATCAACAGGACCTGTATGACCTTTTGCTCTTCAAAAGGGCATCTGGGACAAATATCTGAATTTGCTTTGATAGTATCATTTCTCTCACTACCTTGAATTTTAGACTCAATATTTCTGTTCTATACTTTCCTCCTTTCATTCCTCCTCTGATATTTTGATTAGTATCCTTGAAGACACATGCACACAAATATAGACAAAGATATGCACACACACACACATGAATTCACACACATACACAGACACACATGCCACCACCACCACCAACGCACCATACACACACACACACACACACACACACACACACACACACAATACCATGCACATTTTAACAAATACAGAGAAAGGAAATACATTGTTTTGAAGACCAAGGTGATTATAAACCAGGGCAGTGTGTGATAATTTGCTTCTTATTCATAGACATTCCTTCAACAACTCATCTGTGTGTGACAAGGCAGTATGAAAAGAAGATTGTTGATTAAAAGAACAAATGTACACTGTAAAGAGAACATCACACACATGTGCATCCTTCCATTCGCAGTGCTGGGTCAGGAAGTACAGATGTTGCTCTGTGAGCATTGAATAATCCACCAAAGAGGAGCTATCCATGGAGTCAAAGATTAATGAGAGCTCTCTATTGATACTGATCATTCCCTCTCAGAGAGTCTTCTTTTCTCCTTGTCTGTCACTTTGCCCTCTCTCAAATGGGTAGATTGTTTTCTGAAATCAGATTTTTAGCCTCTGGTTAAACTTGCTCTGGAGAAGTGGGGTAGGGTCACATGTAATAGGGAAGTTTATGTAAGTGGAAAATTGTACTTGGTGAGGGATGATGTGTGTTGAAAACCCTGGAGACTTTTAAATGATACACAAGAGGAATGGGAGCCACTAGTACATCTTAGAAATACTAGACAAGGTGAGGCTCAACCAACTTCCCAATTAACTAAGAGGCTTAAGTCATTTTGCACACAGATTAAGCTGAAAAAGGTAAACAAAATAAGAGGTTAAGGGAAATGTTTTGACTGTGCATAATTACATCTGCTAATATGGATAGACAGTGATGTAAAAATACACAGCAGACGTGCATGGGCGTTAGGTGTAAGTGCCTGCATCATCCCTTGCTTGGTGCTCATACAGCCTCTCTGTCTGAACACTTAGATTTAATTTTTTTTGTCTATTTACATGCTAAATTAGAGCACAGATGACCTTTCATTCTCATGGGAATTTCCTTAGCATAGTACA
>JADRCD010221096.1:18314-40412 GCA_019843815.1 Montemys delectorum
AAATGGTCTTATAAATTAAAAATTGATCATCAGGCACTTAAATCTTGTCACTCATTCTGATTTTTTTCAGTCATGTATTTCATTTTTCTAGATGCTGCATTTGGCAAAGACAAGTGCATGCAATAGTCAGTGCTGTTAATTTTCAAGTAGATTTGTATTCTTTTCCATCATTACAACATATCTGAATTATCCTAACACTAAAAATTTATTGCAAATACATTTGGTTCTCTGTTTTAATTTAAGCATGCAGTATCATAGAGATTCCCGAAATCTTTACACATGTGCATATCACACACACACACACACACACACACACACACACACACAGAAAGGAATAAACACATGTTGTTATTGACACATTTAGATATAAGTCGGACAGTTTTTTGGTAGTAAGTTTTAAACTTGAAGATTATCTGAAGATTATTTGACTTCACCCTTTGTTTGCATAGGAAACAGTCTCTGGGTGAGAGGGAGAGGGGAAGCAAGACAGGGTGGGGCATGGAGGGGTGAAGTGGGATGGAAGGTTGCATGACTATGATGAGTACCACAAACATTTAGAGTCCTTTGCAAGAACTAGATTTTACCCTGTATAGCCACATTTCTGCATTCTTGAATTCTGATTTGGCTATAGTCTTTTTTTCAGTGTGCACCAAAAACAGCATGTGTGGTATCTTGCTTTTATCAACAAAAATGCAAGTGAAAAAAAAAATGTGAGCATGGAGCTGGAGAAGTCAGACTGTGCCGTGGAAGATGTGGCATCTGAGTGATGCCTTAATGGGGGTAAATAATGGGATCCAAGAAACAAAAAAGAATGGGATCCATAGATAGAGGTGGCTTCAATTATATTTATGACAGAGATGAAGTGACCAAAGCACCAAGTTTAAAAGTACTTAGGATAATGAGCTAATGAGCTTTTCACTGCCACTGCAATATGAATGATAAATTCCACAAAGGGTAAAAGGCACTGTTAGTCAGTTAAGCAACCAGTAGTCACGGAAAATATTAGAGCAAAAAAAAATATACTTTGATTTCTATCTCTATGTGATATATGTGTTTATCCAAGCCTAACCAATCATGTGTAGATGGACTTAGTCTTAGGATTTAATGCAAAGGGAACTACTTCCCTGAAATAGTTTAACAAAAGTCAGCCACTTGCAATTGACAGTCCTTGTCCCTATATATGAATGAACACTTAGCAATAGAGGTCTGGATGAAAAGAGAACATTAGAGATGGAGAAAATAGTAGAAATTTCTTGCATGGGATAAAGTTTTATGCTGAAACTGAAAATTGTCATCAAAAATTAGGAATAGGTACAGAGGAAGATTTTAGGATAAAAAATAATTAATATGCTGATTTCTTGTCAACTACTGAAATACTTTCCATATTTAATACATCACTATATTTAACTCATGTTGAAATTGTTTGTTTAGTTGGTTGGTGGTTTTTTTTGTAATCATTTCAATCATGAAAATATATTTTAAGGAAATGATGGGAAATATAGAAAAGTATGTATTAAATAAAGCCTCTAATTCCAGAATTTGTTATCCAAGTTTCACATGCATATTTGGGGTAAGGAAAAGTCAAATGATGAGTGTAGCTTGGTTATAGATGAGAGAAGCCCTGGTAGCTGCAATATGAGTTCCTAGAAGAGAAAAAGATAACTTAGGAGAATTACTATAAGTTTTATTTTAGTTATATCAGATCTTAGAATTCATCAGGAAACTTACTTGACATTTTGCAGAAGCCAGCTGAATATCTCACATACACATTTTGGGGAAGATCTGCACAGGGCTGATAAGCCTTTACATTGCCAAGTAAAAGAGTATGGAACAGGAGACAGTAGGAACAAAATGTGATTTGTAGAGATAGGAGGAATAAATAGCAACTCAAACATGACTATGGGATTAAAATAGAATCAGTATATCCTTTGCTGTCATAAAAGACAGGGGAGAAAGACTGAATTAGACAGAACAAGTGTTCATTCAACAAACATGTCCTTTAAGTGGAACTAAAACTTATACAGATGCAAAGAGATGGATGGATAGTTAGGGGACTAGATATATTGCACACACAGTCATATTTGTGGCATTATACCATATGCATTCTCATTTATGTACATATGGAGTTGATTGGATGATACACTTGTACCTTAGGGTTTCATGTGTGCATGTGAACCAAAAATATCATCTAATGAAATTATTCATATCTTTAACTGAACTATAAAATTGTGCATCAATCATGACATATTACATACTAGGGAACTGCGTACTCATACTAAAGTAGATGAGCTCTTATGCTCAGACATGAGAACTTCAGGAAAGTTGTTGATAATGATGGACACAAAGTAGCTCAAACTACATGCAGGAAGATCATGCAAAAGCAAATAAATGATAAAAAATCTCCACATTTTGAATTAGTGTACAACTCTCTATTCTTTTTAATATTTTCTCTGTGTTAATTTTGCATAATTATCTCCATATTTTAAACATGCTACTCAAGTGTCAAAGAGATGTCTCAGCAGGCCAAGGTGCTTGCCACCAAACCTGATAATATGCATTCAATCTGTGAGAGTCAGTTATAAGAACACCAACTCTCACAACTTGTCCCCTGACCTACACACACACACACACACACACACACACAATGTAATTAAAACAGAAACTGGTCCTATATTATTAATTTCTCAAGAAAGCCAAAAATAACATAAAATATAAAAAATCCACTTACTAATTTTCAAGAAAAGTATATGACAACTTTCTTTTCGAAAATAGTTGGGAATCAAAGAGAAAGTGATTGTCACATTCAAAGCAAATCTTAAAAGTTTTGAGTCAAAGAGAAACTTATTTGCATTTCAAAATGTATGCTCAGCTTAAGAGCAGAAGTCTCAATTTGAAGAACTTTTGCTTTTGTTTACTAAAGCTTCAAGAAAGTACTCATTCACCAGAGTAAAGTAATTCATAAGGAGAAAGAAAGTAGATTGATGGAGCAGTGTGAAATATAGATTTTTTCCCCATCTGTATACAAATATGGAGTCAAAAGACCCACAAGAAAGAATGCAGACACAGTATTTCACAGACTAGAAATAGAAATTTGGAATTTCTATTCTAAAAGGGTATTGAAAAAGGAACTCTTTAGAAGCATACTTGTTCGAGCAGTAAATAAAAATGTGCCCATATTTTAAGAGAAATAAACAACACTGCAGTGCAGGCACTGCTGTGGTTCCTCAGCAGATGAGGTTGTAGATGAAATGCGAAGGTTGACGTGAGCAAAAGCTCAACTCTGTCCCTGATCATTGTAACACCCTTCTGTAAGAGTCTAGCACGGATGTCCTAAACATGACAGGGAAGGGGTGTCATTCCTGATCCTGACGTCAGTTCTCTATCAAGTTGCTTCTGGGTGAAGAGTTTGCTGATATATGATATGTTATAGCTTTGAACTTAGTAAAGTAACTCTTGCAATTGGCAGGTCCCTTCAAGGTCTCTGGATATGATGTCTATGCAACGTCCTTGTCCATGGGAGAATAATGTTTCACAGTTCCATCTCCTCTGCAGTTCTTTTGTCTTCCTGTATATGTGCCCTCACTGGGACAGTGGCTCTTGATCCAGCATTCTTTTATCAATTAGGGAATATTTGAACATAAAAGGAGATATGTTCTATTGTTTAGACATGGAGAGAGGTTAGCTCTCAGAATTTAAATTTTAAGGATGTCTCCAAACATTACAATTACCAATCTGGGATCTCCTCTTCCAGCAAATAATTACAACCAGGGAGGAAAATTTTGTCAGGAAAGCAGTGACACATGTACAATAGACCTGGCCTCTACTCACAAGAATACAGAATTTTTTCCCAAATCATGAAAAATAAATTCTTTGTTGTTGTTTTGAGACAGGGTATTACTACGTACTTCTGACAGGTCTGGAACTGTGTATGTAGACAAGGTTGGTTTTGAACCCACAGAGACTAGCTTGCCCTTGTATTTTGAGTACTGAAATTAAAGCTGTGTGCCACTATGCCTGATCACCTATATTTTTTAAGGTTTTCCTAAGAGATGGGGCATTAGAAGTCCTGGTGGTAATCTGTACTTTTTCTCCTATGTTCCCATGAGACAATCTGATGTTAAGGTCAGCTAAAATAAGTATATGTGAGAGAAAGTAGTTATAAAGATTTTTGGTATGTTTAGCACAACTAGAAAAATGAGTACAATATACTATCACATAATATAGTATATACAAAACAAGATTTTATACATGATGTTACATATTGAAACATGGGCTAGAGAGATGGCTCAGTGGTTAAGAATGCTTGTTTTTGTGGGAGACCTGGGTTCAATTGCCAGCACCCACATGATTTCTCACATCTGTTTGGTTGATTACAAAAGATCCAGTGCCCTCTTTTGACTTCCATGGGTACAAGGCATCCATGTGTTGCATAGATATACATGACATCAAAATACTCGTGCACATAAAATAAAATAAATAAGTCTTCTTATTGACTGGCTATCAAAGAAGGTAAAGTTTCTAAAAACAAGGAAGCTAAAACTCTATGCAGCTAATACCAGTAGGTAGGTGGAGTTCTCTGTAAGTATATCAATTGCTGCAATGTTAGAATTTCCAATCTTTCATAATACTATCCTTCTCTCTCTCTTGCTTGATTTACTGCTCTTCATTGAGACACCTAACTTGTTTGTCCTCCTCCCCTCCTCCTTCGCCCCCTCCTCCTCTTCCCCCTCCTCCTCCTTCTCCTCAATAGTGTTGGGACCAGCTCACAGTCCAAGGCATAGGTTTATTTATGTGACATTCTGTTGTTCATCTCTATGATATATTTTATTGTTTATTGTTACTATATTTTTAATTTTATAAGGGATCTCAAAGAATTTGGTAGTGCCTAAATTCTACATTTTGGAAAAAGGATCTTGTAAATTTTAAGAATGAATACAAAGAAGCTGAATTTTGATGGTTACATATATTTATGCTCCTTTATTTAAGATGAGGATACATTTCCATGAAATGAGAAAGAGAGAAAACAGGTAAGTCCCTTACAAAAGAGATGATATGTGTTTCAGTTCACAAGCATTTGGTTTCCTGCCATAGCTGGAGGGTTTATGTTGAAGGACTTTCACAGGTAAGTGACTTGTAAGCACTGCTTGAATTCCTTTCTGCACAGTTATGTTGGTCAGAAGTACTTAGCTGACTGGACTAATTAAACACGAATCTTGGCTGGATTAAGCTGTATTTTTAATCATTCTGTTAGAATCAGGTATTTCCTGTTTCAATTTTGTACACAGGCTTTTAAAGAGCACGTTTAATAGATATATTTTCCCTAAGCAAGCTCTTCTTGCACCTACATTCAAACAGAAGCAGAGGGTGAGGCAGAAAAGAAAACTACTGATTTTCTTCATAGCTGCCATAGGTTGGATGATCTCATCCTTTTCCAGGTGATACATAACCTTAAGCATGGGGTCAATGCTCTGTTCTGAGAAGTCCTGTAAGAGGGAGAGTCCCTTAATGTTTTCTTGGATAGTTTCCAAGGTATTCATTTATCTCCTACATGGTTATCAGTGATACTCTATTCTCCGGAAGAATGAAAAAACATAAAATGGAAAGTGTTTGGAAATCTAATGGCAGTTTAGCTATATTAAACTCATTCAAAAAATTTCCTGGAAATGCAATTTATATACACAGGAAGTTATATTCTCAAATACTTAGGAGTAAAGAAATTATATAAATGAGTTAAGGATGATATGTATATTTATATATAAGATATGTATACCAGAGATAATATTTCCTCAAATTACATATACAGATTTTAAACTCAATAGTATCTTAGAAGCTCAAATGTTTCTTAGTTTTTGTAAATAGGTCTTAGTGACAAGGAAGAGGCATTGGGCAGGCTGTGAGAAAATATAAATATTAATATTCTCAAAATATTAACATTGCCTCAGGGTTCAGTTGATTAATGCTTCCACTAACTACTGAAAACAATGAAAGAGCTAATATAGTCATTTAATCCAAACAAAGAGATGTTGTATAATAAATGCTGAGTTCTCGTTAATAAACATTAATATTAAAAATAGGAAAATGAACACTGAGTGTATTAATATCTTCCTAGGAAACAAAAAGCTCTCCTCAACCCACTTTCAGGTAGAATGTATTTTAATATGAGAAAATTAAAATTTATTATCAAACAGAATTTGTCTCTAGTGGTTTTCAACCTTCTTCCTGCTGTGACCTGTTAATACAGTTGCTTATGTTGTGGTGATCCCCAACCATAAAATTATTTTCACTGCTACTTAATAACTGGAATTTGGCTCATGTTGTAAATCAGAATGTAAATATTTTTGGAGATAGAGGTGACCCATAGGTTAAGAACCATTGCTTAACTTTTCTCTGGCATAGAAAACCTGATTATTGATCAATAAGTAAAAAAAATTATCTATGTATAAGTATTATGATGTTAAAATTTATAGACTATGTGAAGACCCAAATTCATTCATGAATGTTTGTGAATGTCTGCCTAGATCTACATGCCCTACTCCCCCCACAGACACAAACACAGGCACACAGAGACAGGCACCTGTATGCACACACAAGCACATATATGTGTGCAACATGCATACACACATTGCTTTGACATGAAAGAGAGTTAAGAGGACAGTAGGGATGTATCAGTCTTTAAATATTACAAACAAATGTTATAATCTGAATGCTTGTCTATGTACCTGAACCATAGGTTGAAATCTAATGGTTGTTGTGAGGTCCTGGAAAGAAGGGCTTTGGAGAGCACTCTATCACATGAATAAGATGGGTGCCCCTATAAAACAGATGCCAGCGAAATTGTGCTCTCCACCATAACACTGCATAAGTCCAGATGAATAGCTAGTGTCCTCTATTTGATCATGGATTTCATAGCTTCAGAAATATAAGAAATTTATGTTGTGTATAAGACAGCAGATTATAATATTTTTTGTTATAGTAGACATACTAAATTAAGTATAAACTAGAACTAGGATAAAAACTTCAAGTATGAAAATGGATTTTTAGCTTAAAACTTTGCATAAGTCACAAGTTATAACAACGAGAGTCATACTAATAAACATATTCTCCATTCTGTTTTATGTGGTAAGCAGGGCTCTTGTCATTTCTCAATATAGTTTGATACTGTAAATACTAATGATAATCACAAACATTTCCCATTGTTTTGAAATAAGAAAATTAAAATGCAGAAAAGGTAAATATAGGTGCCATGAGGCACATATATTATAATAAATAGTTCTGTAAAGTCAAGATTTTGTGGCTAAAAAAATTTTAAATGGAGGCTCCCTTGGGAGGCAGTGTAGTCCCAAGTGTAGAATTTTCATGCTACCCTTGCATGTAAATTTAAAACCCAAGTTATAACTCGCCTTTCATGCTTCTAATGCAGCCTTTTCAATATCTATAAAGTTAATTTATATTATGAAAGGAAACTAAAGGTCACAAGAATCAAGGAACATTAGTGAAATAAGCAACTTCAGTTGACATTGATATTTATTATAAAAACAGTTCAGTTCTCATTCATCTCTGAACTGATCGCATTAACTCTACAGACAGAACCCCAGCAGGATTCTGTGGGAGGCAATTGTCATAGCTAATCATCATCTTGCTGTGATAAAATATCTTGGCAAAATAATGTAAAGGAGGAAAGATTATTTTGACTCAAGAGTTTAAAGCTACAAGTCCATCTAGATGGGACAGGTCATAGGCATACTTAAGGGAATTGAAGAGTTAGTGTGAACAAGGAAAGAGAGCAACAAGAGTGGAGGCAAGGGCCGAGAAGCAATGCTGGAACTGTCATGTTCAGGAAACTGAGAGACATGGCTTGGATTATTCTAGAAAGTAAGAAACATGTCTAGCAGGGGAGATCTCTTCAGACCTTTCTATTGCTCTGGTTATAAAGGAAAATGCTGTTCCAGCACTTACAAAGTCTCTGGATAGGAAAAGAATGACTGACTGGAGAGAGGCTCATTGGGTTGTGGGGATCAAAGCAGGGCCTATGGAAACAACATTCTAAAGGAGATGAGGTGTGACACAGACTGTAGAGCTGGAAGCTGAGAGTTTCTATAGACACCCTCGACTGAGTTGACCAGATGGAAACATTCTTGACACTGCCTGGGCAAATAACAATAAGCAATGATAGCATTGTGGTGACCACTGTCCTCTAGCTCAGTGGTCCTCAACCTTTTTAATACTGTGACCCTTTAATACATTACTCATGTTATGGCGACCCCCAAGAATAAAATTATGTTTATTGCTACATTGTAACTGTAATTTTGTTACTGTTAGAAATTGTAATGTAAATATCTGATATGTAGAATATCTGATAAGTGACCTCCAAAGGAGTCCTGACCCATGGGAACCACTGATCTACTTATACAGGCAAACATACTACCTCAGAGCCTAAGTCTTAACTAGCAGGGTATTGAACATGAGACCTGAGAATTGAGACTGGGTTCTCAAAATGAGAGGTCTGGAAAGTGTTCCAGTTACTGAGTTTTAAAGTCCTCACTAGAAAATACAAAGACTGACAGAAGACAGTGGAGGGGAGGAGGTAATTCCATCATCTCAGGATTATAATAGCTTTTATTTTATTTTTTCTTATTTTTTTTTTTTTTACATTTTTTGTATTTCAATTCTAAGGGATCAATGGAAGGAGAACGAAAAAAGATTTTAAAAGAATGTGCTGTAATATATTGACAAGAGTATAGAAAGATGCTAATGGGGAAAGAAAAGGACCAGCAAATAGGGACAGAAGACAGGGACAAGGATGACTAAGAGAGTAGTATGAATGAAATGCTATATTTATGACCATAGCAAAGTATGATACTTTGAAAAGTAACAAAGAAATTTAATTAAATTTCCACATATGGAGTTAAAAGCCTCTAATCTTACAACTTGAGAGGCAGAGGCAGATAGATCACTCTGAGTTCATCGTTGAGATAAGTGAAGCCCTAATCAACAAATCCTCATATACTCCTGACACCTTAATTTCAAAAAGATACCAGAACCAGGAAGTGTGTGTCTCTATAATTATATTTGCTTATATATTTACATATATATTTATACACTTGTTAATTGGTTCTCACATAGATTTAAATTTAATCAATTAGCCATAATAAAAATGTATTATGCTTGGAATACACAATGCATAAAACTCTTTGTGGGCTAAGAACATGGCTTACTGAAACGCTTACTGAAGACTGGATCCTAAGCACTCATGTAAAAGTTTAGTGTGCATCTGTGACCCAAGTGACAGGTTGTTAAAAACAGGTTTACCTTTAGTCAGACACTCAAGCTAGTTAGTGGCCATGTTCAGTGAGAGAATCTGTCTAAAAAATAAGGTGGAAAGTGACTAAAGAAGACACGCAACATCAACTTCCAACTTCCACATGGATACTTGTACGTGTTTGTCTACTTGTGTGTACATATACATGCACATGTATATAACACACACACACACACACACACACAAAACTAAATAAAACTTAGTTATATAGGGTAATGGAATTTGCTGTAAAGGATGCAGTGAACCCTACATGTATATCCATGTATATGTATGTGTTTGGATGGTAGAACAATGTTTTTTACTTATATTAATAATATTACAATATTATAGTTATAAAGTTAGGCAAAACTCTATTTTTTTTTTTTTTACAAAATAGGTGTTTTTTTCTGTTCTGCTTTAATTTTTTTTTAAAGATTTATTTTATATAGGCACACCAGAAGAAAGCATCAGATCCCATTATAGATGGTTGTGAGCCACCATGTGGTTGCTGGAAATTGAGCTCAGGACCTCTGGCAGAGCAGTCAGTGTTCTCAACCTCTGAGCCATCTCTCCACCCTCCAAACTCTAATTTTTATAATGAAATCTTCGAATGTTTTTTAAAAAGTATTATTAGAATCTCTTCACTTTTAGTTTTGAAGGACCAAGTCTTTTTTTTTTTTTTAAGATTTATTTTATTATTATATCTAAGTACACTGTTGCTGTCTTCAGACACACCAGAAGAGAGTGTCAGATCTCATTATGAACAGTTGTGAGCCACCATTTGGCTCATGACCTGAACTCATGACCTCTGGAAGAGCAGTCAGTGCTCCTAACTGCTGAGCAATCCTACCACCCCCCGAAGGAGCAAGTCTTACGTAGACATGGGGTATGCGTGTCCACAGGCAGGGATGATGTTTCTTAGAACACAAAACGATTCTTGCAGGAACATTTAGAAAGTTACCAGACATTTGTGGTTGGAAAATTCTCAGACACATAAGTAGATTATTCAGTAGGAATAGTAATATATGTAATAAGACTCTTGAAAAACACAGTGACATCCTTGATGGGACCTGGAAACGCTGCTGATATTGGCTTCCAGAGTTGAAATGGTGGGGACACCAGGCTCGGAGTGGAATGCTTACAGCCAGCATTCTGCTCTACCATGGCACTTTGCATCTTTAAACTTACATCAAAAGAACTGAATTTTAATGACTTCTATTGGTATCTTTTTGAATTACATTCCTGTCACCATAGAAACAGCAGTACAATACTTCTCATCATCTGCTATTATAAGATCAAATTTTACAATCTTGTGCTGATTTTTACACTTTTCTCAATGTAAGCAGTATCAGTACTATCGCTTAATTTTTATCAATTCTTAAATTTATTGATTTTATTACTTTCAAGAGTAAATATTAATCCCATAGTGTCTAGAGTTTTTTGTAAGAAATACAGCCATAGTTTCAATAGAAGCAGTTCAAGAATGATCTTATTTAGCTCATAATTAATCATTTATCTGTTAGATGATATAAGCATAAATTCATCACATAAGATCCTCATGAATTCTATTACTAGATAATTATGCAAACTACTACAACAACTTCATACATGGAAAAGTAGGATTTCAATGAACAGAGTTGCACATTTAAGCAAAGGGATTCTTTAAATAGATGGATGATTTGGTCCACAGGCACGCAATATTTAAAGAAGACATGAAGTATGAAAACTAGAGAGCTTCGTAACCTGAATTAGCAGTTACATCCATCTCCACCTTGCTTAATTTGCACCCAGATTGCTTTTAACCATTACAGTTGTTGAATCTTCAGCCTTAAAGACCATCATAATCATAATGTGTACATGAAAATATCTGTTTTCTAATAGCTAAGTAATAACCAGATAAATGACAACTGTCATTTGAGTTGGACAACAGTTGTGCAGAAATATTTCACACTGATTGAATGCTAAGAATCATGTCTTTTACTCATATAGAAGTGCCATCATCTCCTTTATCCCCACAGAGAAACCAAGGGAAAGGGAATTTACTCACACTGCACGATGAGCTGCACCAAGGCTTCTCTTGGCTTCACATTGAATCCATTATACTGGCTGGTCTGGCATCTGTACATGCCTGACATTTCCCTGGACACGTTCACAATCCTGAGGGTGCCATCGTAACTTTCCATTTGCATTGTCCCATCAGGCATTGCCACTTCTTTATCTGCTCTAGACCAAAGGATGATTGGTTTTGGTTTTCCCGTCACTTGACATTGAAGTTCTATTGTGTCTCCTTCTCTTGTGACCAAAGGTGATTTTTCCTGTGGAACAGTCAGATTGGGTGGAACTTGAAACAGGAAAAAGAAAAGTTTTCAAGGTTAGTAAAAACTGGTAAGGCATATTCAGACACAGAACATCATAAGGAAAACAATTTCTTCTGACTGAACAAATTTGACAATGCAGATTACGTAAAATATAGGAATTACAGAAATAAGGGAAGATGCTCTCACTTAAAATAACCCTACAACTTTCATTGTATATTCTCAAATGAAGACCCATAAACACTTTCACAATTAGCAAATAATGCAAATGTGCCCAATGCCTAGTCTTATGGGACATTAACTGGGTCCTCAGTCTTTGTTTTAAACAGACCAAATTGATGTAACTGTTGCCTTCACATGCAAACATAACTCTCTTCTAACAGCTACATGACAATCAGTTATACAGAAAACTGCCCATCAAAATAATAGTAATGAGATAAAAATATTCCAGTATAATACAGTTTCAAAATCAGTTTGTTTTACTCATGTGTATGTCACAGCAACACAACACATGGGGGAAGGATTAGGTAAAAGAAGAACCTGAGATATAAAATTAGAAGTTAAAAGTGGTTGCTACAATGGTCTATTTTCTCTCTGGTGAGAATTTAATTGAATAGCTGACCATGTCATATTCAGAGAGTTCTCCCTTTTTTGAGATTTAAATTTTATAAGGTTTCAAATTATATTTTAAAACAACATGGATACTTGGCAAGATATTTCTACAATTTCCATAAAATTATTTTTTAGAAAAATTTTCAAAAGATTTTCAGCGAATACAAAAATTTCAATTCTTCAAGTAAATTATTTGTTATTTTACTAAGTGTACTCAGGATAATACTTGAATGGTTTTCTCAGAACTTAGTTTCCTGGTCTGAAATATAGTCATGAAAGGTTTTAGTAGAAAACATGAAGTGCTGAGAGAAACAGCCTATTATGATTTTTTTACAAACAATATCCCAAACACTCTCCCTGAGCATATTTGCTTTAATTATGTAATTGTATTTAAATTAACTTACATGGGTCTGTGAGCAGTGTCAGCCAACAAGCATGTGCTAAAGTTAATATTAGAGGTAAGAATGAATGGGAACATAAGTGATTCTAAGTTTCTGATTAATGTTGCCATCATAATGAAGGTACACGAAGTTTATTTCCCCATTGGAGATTACGAGTCTTACTGCATCCCAGTTCCAAGGTAGCAAAACAAACAGGTTCAAATTATTTTTCAACTAATGTTGAAATGGAGATTTTGCAATATTTAAGACACATTGATTCAAATCAAACTGATGCCAGAATTACTTTGGCATTCAAATGTTTCACATGGACATTTATATTTTGATTTCTTTCTTTATTCCAAGTTAAGAAAAATGAGTAATATAATACACACTAGAGTATCTTAACAGCCAGGTAATATGAGCGGTAATCATCACCCTCTTGTAGTATGTATATACATTATGGGAATTGCCGTTAACAAAATTTATGGTTAAAAAATGGATACACTTAGAAAAAAGCAATTATTACTCAATTTCCTCAAATAATTTATTGTGAAGATATTAATAATTTAGTTAAAGAATTTGATTATAAAGAAGCAAATCACAAAAATATCATGCAACTCTAAACAGTGTATTTTAACAAACTAACTAAATGAGTCTGTAATATTTGTGACAGTAAATTAAATAGAATAACAAAAACACATTTAACAAATATGATGTCCTCCCTACTATGTGCCAAACACTGATAAAGACTGTACATTTCTATTCAACTCTCTTAATCATCCTAAGAAGTAAATATTTAAATATAAAAGTTATCCAATGAGAACACCCAGTCTTAGGATGCCAAATACATCGATTTAATCAGAAAAGAAGACACTGAAAATTTCCATGATACTGGAAGCTGGTCCAAGAAGACATGGTCTTTACAAGTGAGCAACAGACTACTTTTCTAGCATCCTTCTCCACTGCCTTCAAGGGGTCATGGACAGGATCACTTTAAATGCCTTGACAAGAGGCAAGAAGAAAGACGAATGACTTCACGATGGATAGTTCACGAAATTATCTGTCTTATACTATATTATCTTAACTAAATCTTCACTTAGAATATTTTGAATGTGTCAATTTATTGTAAGATACATAAATCCAAGTATGTATCCAAACTTTAATTAATCTCTGTAAATTAAATGAAAAAAAAAAACCAATATAGTTTAAAAGATTATTTAACAGACTGCTGCTGCTTTAAATATTTACTCTATATAATTTCCCAAAGCCAAAAATGTGGGTAAGTGTACCCAATCTGAGCAATAATTTCTAAAGTTTGCAACTAAATATTTGCCTTTTTTGTATGAGCCATAAGGCTGCTCACCCTTCAATAGGAGCAGAGTACAAAGCGAAATATAGCCAAGCCAAAGATGAGCATTTATGTCTTGACATAATATGATGAATACGTAAAGATCTTAAAACATTACACTACTACAATTAAACGCTTGACTACCTGAAATTTTCCTAAAACTTTACTATGATAAAAAGTACAAAATTTTCTTTGTACATTTGTTTTCATTTGTTTAAAATGTTTAAACTTGCCTAATTAAAGTTAGTGAAACAGAATTCAGTTTTTAATCTCAACACCTTAAAAATAGATCTTTTTATGTATTACTTCGAGTTTTACTAAGCAACAAAAATGCATTCAATAACACTTTATTATTCTTTCATCTGTAAAATATTCTGTTTACTTTTGCTACTTGATTCCGTGCTAGATGTAGGTCCTAGACTTCCCTGGCCTCCCAAGTGCTGTGCTTATGGGAATGCACACCACACAGGCTTAAGGACTTTAAATCTTGAATCAGAGAAAGCCTTTGTTAACAACTCTGTTGGCCCAAAATTACAAAATAAATATTCCAATTTCCAAATGTTCTATAAGCTTCTCTCATTCTGCTTAGCCTAAAGTTTCTATATCACAAACACTAAACTCTGAATTATTACTTATTTTCCGTGGTAGATCAAGATTACTCCTATTGACTTTTCCCTGCTTTATGTGATGATAGGTGGAGAGCCTATCTTTTCCAAATTCCTCTAGTCTACAACTGTAATCTATTTTATATCCTAAGTTTTTTTTCAAATCTCCAAATTCAAATACCAATCATTTCTTGAATGAGTAGTTAATTACCAACATATGCCATTGCTAATTAAAATGGTACTTTTCCTTGTTTTCTCATATCTTCTTGCTTACGACTGCCAAATAAAATACTATCTAATCCTTATGTGTGTGTTTATGTCAGTGATATATATATACACATATATATGTTTCTGATATATATATATATATATCACACACACACACACACACACACACACACACACACACACACACATATATATCTATATCAGATATTATTTAAAATGTCTTCCACACCTGCCTATTTTTTTAGATCCACTAGTAGATGTCTCTGGAAAGTCATCATTTGTTTTCTTGTGATAGTACCATATGCAGTCTCTTTGCCAATAGTATCTCACTCTTCCAGGTCTCTGCTGCCCTGCCATTAGCTTCTGTATCATAACAACTCTTTTGTTCAGATTACTATGAAATCCAAGACCTCAGCACACTAAGGTTACTCCTCAGCACACTGTTTTAAGAAAGTCTGAAAACATCATGATAGATATATTCACTCACGGAAAAGCCATAGTACCACATGATTAAAGTTTTTAAATGATGCTGCAACTTACCTACAGCTAGAGATAAAATATTAATATTGAAAAGGAAAAGAATGTTGGTGAGCAGTGTGGATGGCTAAAGCTGCTACTGTTAAGTGGAGTGTGTTGCTGTGCCGTATGAACTATTATATCCAAACCAATTTTAGTCTCCTCCCTTCCCAGTCACTATATGAGATGACAGCTTGGAGTTTGTTTCACAACAGTAACTGCTTTGTTATCCATATGTATCTTATAACAACATATTCTATATGTCAACGTGAAAATAAGAGCTTCCTGAATGAACACACAGACTTCATTGCTGTATTGTCACCATCCAGGAAACAATTGTGTACATAATAGGAACTCAGTAAAATAGTTTATACCTAGCAAATAAATTGTAATAGGGAGATATTGGGCAGTGATTGGGGAGGAAACAGAGATATAGATGGGGGAAATACAGAAGGAGGAAAACAAATTTTTGTAGGGGCTCCAGCACCCCCAGAATAGTGCTTTTGCTTAAATACACTAGTACTGTCTATTTTTCTTCATATATTTTGTTCCAATTTTTACTTTCTTCCAGTACTTGTGAAACATATTAGCATATCACGGTTATAAGAAGCCCATAAGAACGTAAAATATTAAAACAATCTATATTCAAAACTCATTCAATGAAAAATGTATTATTTTTTGTGGTATAAATGTATCACTCTCAAAATGGTGTTCTCAATGCCATGGTAACATGTATGTTCTACAGGTTTCACTAAGCAGCTAACCTCAGTGCTCCCCAGTAAGCAATTATCACTAATTTATTTCCCACTGTTTAAAAGTATGGGGATCTTGGGCTCTTCTAGCACTCTTGCCTACTGTACATGCTGAAGCTCAGTGCAAATGTTGTTAACATTTGGTTCAAGTATATATGTGGGCAATATCTGTGTATATGTGTTTGCATATACGTGAGTTTACAATATTGTAAGAGTGTATGTGAATGCACACATGTGTGCGTGCATGCATGTGTCGGTGGATGTTTACATGAGTGTGTGTGTGTGTGTGTGTGTGTGTGTGTGTGTGTGTGTGTAGGCTTGAGACATCTTTTTCAATCTTTCCCTACCTTTTATATCTTTGACCTGAATCCAGAGCTGTCAACACACAAACCCTGTATTTATATAGATATTGGGAGTCCCAATTCTGTTACCCATACTTATATCACCTCTACCCATGCATATCAGCATTTGTTGTCCTATTTTACTGCCTGGAAAATCATTCTTCCTGGCTATAGGCGTCTCATTCACCCCTTTCCCTGTTCTTAGGGTTCTACTTTCCCCATGTCTGAGAGATAAGTCAGTCTGTCCTTTGCAGACACTGGCTTGGATGTTGTTAGTAAAATGCGACTGGCTCTGCTGCCTAGAGTGACAAGACATGACATGGCTTAATAAGAAAGAAAGGAAAAGGAATGGGGTACAGGGCGGCAGAGTTACAAAGCTGGCCTAAAACAGACAGCAGAAATGAATGACATGAGGCATGAGCAACTTAAGAAAGCAACGCATAGTAAAATGAGCTGACTATGGAGTCAGTAACTCAAATGAATAGAATTTTGTAAAATAAATGAATGAAGTTTGGGTAGATTTATGACACAGGTATTACCTTTTGGTGAGAGAGTTTTAAAAAGTGATCCCCCATATTCTTTTCCCATCATCTTTCATTTAAAATTACCAATGGGAAAGCTCCAAATTGATTTTAAATCACAGGAGAGGCAGTTTAATGGTACACAATTAATTGCATTCTGAGTCTTTAAAATGGTTTATATGAATTATACTATTTATTGTTCCTTAATAAAAGTATAGCAAATACAAGACAACAATCTGATATGCCTGTACTTTGTGAGGCAAAACAAACCCCTGTAAATAAAAATATAGATATATTTTCCATACTGAAATACCACAGTGGAAGTGTCTACAGACAGAAGATCTGGGAAAGTCCTGTTAAAAGACTCATTTTTTTTCCTTAAATATTTTTAAAAAATAATTTGAACAAATTGGTTTTCTGACAACTTTTTCATTGTCTCACAGACTGTAAATAAAAACTAAAAAAAAAAAAAAAAGGAAAATGTTTTGATGTCGTTTTGGGAGCCAACAGCATTAACTCATTAGTCTTTACTTTGAAAACTTCATTATTCAAAACATGTAGGTCCATTTGAAGTCCCAGAAATAATAATATCATGAACTCAAATCATGAAATCAAAATATGCTTGTCAGCTTATTTACTGATGCTGAACTTTAAATGGAATGTGAAGATGAAAAGGTATACTTTATTTTTAAAATGCAATAAATAGAATTTTATATAGTAGAATAACTAGACTCTTAATTGAAAGACTCCTAAAATAAATATGACATTAATTCAGTTAAACGTAAAGTTTTAGGAAAAGTAGTTCATATTAGATGCTTATATTCTTGAGTAGAATGCATAATTGATACTAAAATCTAAAAATAAAAATAAGGAAGATTTTAAATAAATAATGAGTTTATTTAAGTGACTTTTACAGTCAAGAATTCAAGAACTATCACACTAGGCAGACACAAACTGATGCACAGAACAAGGTAGACCAATATAAAGTAAATTTTCAGATTTAAATAATCCAAAGTTAGTGAGAGCCCTTTTCTAATACATACAAAGTTCTACACTAGGTTCCCAGTTCTACACACACAACGGCAATGATGTAAATGAGAGAAATCACATGAGTGTGTATATGTATGTTTTCTCTTCAAAATCAATGGGAGATTTTTAAAAATGACAATCTTGTTCCTTTTAATATTCAATTTTATTTAATTGTAGTGCATTTGTTTGTTTATGCAGGTACCCCAGAAAATCAGAAGAGGGTGTTGGTCCTCTGGAGAGGAATGACAAACACATACGAGCTGTCTTTGAAAGGATGCTGGGAACTGATTTTTTGGTCATCTTTAAAATCAGTATGTGCTCTGAGCTCCTTCCTGAACTTAAAAATTTGTGTTGCACTTGATATGAGTTTTAAATCTGACTTGCACTTCAAGAAAAACAATATCCTATTTCAGGCAACAGGGACTGGGGAATTTAATTTTGCATTGATGAAGCTCAAACTCAAATTTTGGACTCTGTACTTTTTAAAAGACAGATATTCAATCACATGAGTGATCCTCCATGGTCATGCTCTTTAGTTCTTTGCTACCATATTCTGGAATGATTTCATTATATATGTATATGTATATTTATGTGTATGTGTATATATATATGTATATGTATATGTATATATATATATATATATATATATTTGACATTCACCTATATATATATAGGGGTAAAATAGAACTAAATATTTTGTCTTTGCAATAATTGTAAATATGGCATTAGTAATGGCATTTTATGATGGGCTGAGGGCTAATAGAAAGAAGATGCTAGCTAAGTGTCATTACCTGAACACATACTTCAACCCAACCCACTTGTTCCTTTTCCATTTAACAAAGAAATTCTACATACATTCTAATTCATTATTACCATAATTTCTTCTTTAAAAACTATATCATCATATTGTAAAATTCTGATTACCATTCACTTCATTGACTATCTTAAAAATTATTAAGATTTTGAAAATTCCCTTAATGTACCAAAGTAAGAAGAATATATGTTTAGTTCCCACTGGGGCGTGAGATCATATGTTACATCACAAATCAGAAAATTCCTTTCAAAATCAAAATAATTCTATCTTAAGTACTGACATTTATTTTTACAACAATAATTTTGACTCACTTTAAATATGGTGAATACTGATGAGTTGGCATATAGTAGGGAATATCTGAAAACTATTTGGGGTAATAAAATATTTAGATATGGTAAAATTTCCTTACTTACATGTAGACTTGCTGATATATCCTTCCTGCTAGAAATCACATCTGGTTGTTTACAAACAACTTTTGATCTAAGTCAGGAAAATTACTGGCCATGCATTACTAAATAAATAAGTATTGCGACCAGTTGCTTCTAGGGAAGAATTCTTAATTTGGACAAACACAAGAGGAAAACAGGGGTAATTTATATGATATTCAGGACCTATAAGTCTGTGGTTACTCTTGTATTCACCTATTTGCTCATTAATTAATTAATTAATTAATTAATTGTTAAGACAATGTATCATTGTAGTCCTCTAGCAAACTAGGCAGCTGAGGCTATCCTTGAACTCACTGTCCTCTGCTTCTGGTTTCTATGCACTGCAGTCATTTAGCATCACCCCTCTTGGCATCCCTGTTACTTAAAAGTGTCAGAACTTTCCTAAGTTGCATGTAAACAGAGCATATTTCACTTCTCTACTGCATTAGGGATCATCTTCATCAACAAGTTATCACATTAATTTGACAAAAATCTTTCTTCTAAAAATCTTTTTGTTATTTCTAAACTAAGTTTTCAAGAATGTTATTTTCTGCATGTCTTCACTAACTCATTTCCTGAGATAGAATGTCCAAGTCTTACTGATTCTAATCCACTTTACAAACCAGGCCTTAGAATGCACATGCACGTCTTAATCTTAAAGGTACATCCGTGGAAACACTCCGTTTGGTTAGGACAGGACTGATCTCCCTAACAAGTTTGTTCAGTTATAAACTTTCACCTCCTTTAATGAATGAGTTCAAAGATTCTATACCATGAACGACTCACTATCATTTAACTGGTCTCTGTGAAAACTTCCCAATTCCCATGTCCTTTATTTACTTTTAGTGTCTCTGAATTATATTATGTCTAACTTGTTTTATATATAACACAGGAAAATGTGTACATCCTATCAAATGTAGCTGAAGCATGCTAACATCAGTAGCAATGCTTTCATCTTCTCAGTAGCCCTCATATCATGTGATATTTTAAGTTATTCTACAAGTGTTTAGTAAATTCATGATTGACAGATAGTCATAAATCAAAGTTACTAATCAACCAATGAGGAAAATCTACTTATGGATAATTATTACCTTATGATTATCAGATGTTTGAAGATAAAACATACAACCTAAGGATAGTTTTTCCATATAAGGACTATTCTACTTTTAATTTTTAAAAACCCTAAAGCAGTGGATTTTTATATTATTAGTAATATATTTCAATTTTGTCACAAGAATGATATAATGAAAGAGAAATAATACATTAAAATGTGGAAGGAAGCACTTAGTAGTACTGAGTAATTTGCCCATTCCATGACTTTCCTCATCTAGCAGCCAATAAAAGGCTAGTCTAATCTACACAAAAATAGTCACGTGGTACTTTCTTCCAAGACTTGCATCAGTTACAGTCCTGTTCACATAGGAACAAGTACTTATTTATAACATGTATTCATACTAGATGGCATGCCTACTGTATTGATCTATGATAAGAACTAGTGTAAATACATCTTTTGTCCTATTCTGTAAACAAGTTTTCCTTTGTTTTTGCACTGACACACACTTTTCACTATTTAACATAATAAATAAAGATATGCTAACAAGGCAGTACTAATGATGTTTTAGAAAATCTCAGAAGAGAGCAGAAAGAAACCCCATGTTGCAAACACACAAAAGGTTGAGATTCCCCAGAATCTACATCTAAACTTCTAAGGAAAAGGTTAAAGGACATTAATACATACACATACCCAATGCTTATTTTTTGAAGAGTTGGGAAATCTTATTATAGCAGCATTGTTAGGAGTTTGGAGCATATGAGGAGCAGCAGTATGCTGGAGGTAGTAATTGTGCAGGTTTGGATTGGAGATGGATGACATGCAGTGACATTCATTGGGGAAACAGGTTTGGCAGGCAACAGATATCTTGGTTCCAACTTCCCTCTCCCAGCAGGTGTTGCTATGGCACAAGAATAGTCTCCAAGGGATTCCATAGAACACACAAAGTGTAAGAACAAAACAGAAAAATCATTCTCTGCATGGCATTTATATTTTCTCTGCTACATGAGCCAAAAGACTAGTTGCAAATAAACACAGGTCCTGTAGTTGCTGCCTCATTGACTGCTAAGGTCAATTTTGGTACTGTTTGTTAGAGTTTTCAAGCATCTTGAGCTGTTATGATCTTTGCACAATTTTATTATCTAACTTGAGTTTCTCATAGAATATCTGTAGAGTTATTAAAATAAATTTCTATTAAGTAAATTCCCTACTCGCTCCTTTTTCCCCTTCCTCAAACTCCTTCTCTGCTTTGTATTTCTTATACACTGACATCCATGAAGCACTGGTGGTTCTGGATTAGAGATGGCAACACTAAACAACTAAAACAACTAAATAAACAAGAACAAGATTTTTAAGCTTGCTTATAACTCAAATTATGTGAAAATATATCAAGCAAATATTTTGAATTATAACAAAAATATTGAAAAAAATGGTCAGACACACTTTATGAATTCTATAAGACATATCTTTCATAGCAGAGGAGTGTATGTGTGTGTGTGTGTGAGTGTGTGTGTGCATGTGTGTGCGTGTGTGTGTGTGTTCCAAGTTCCTATAACTATTATAGCCCAGAACACATTTGTATCATTCTTTACATGTTCATTTTTAAATTTTAATTTATATGAGTACATTGTAGCTGTCTTTATACACACTATAAGAGGACATCAGATTCCATTAAACATGGTTATGAGACACAAGGTGGTTGCTGGGAATTGAACTCAGGACCTCTGGGAGAGCAGTCAGTGATGTTAATTGCTGATCTATCACTCTAGCCTGCTTACTTGTTCTCAAATATGATGCCTATAATTTATTCAAATGTGTGTATGTGTGTGTGTGTGTGTGTGTGTGTGTGTGTGTGTGTGT
>JADRCD010221097.1:0-30279 GCA_019843815.1 Montemys delectorum
CCAGCAACCACATGGTGGCTCACAACCATCAGACGCCCTCTTCTGGTGTGTCTGAAGACAGCTACAGTGTACTTACATACATAAAATAAATATATTTTTTTTAAAGATAAGACTGTTGTGGGGGAGGGACCTTGTTAGAGAAGTTGATAGTAGTAGCCTCTTTAGGCCTGCATTGCCCAAGAAACCAGAAAAAAAAATGAGAGTTAGCAAAGCAGGGCATTCTGAAGATGTTGTCTTTGCCTGGAGGTCGATGAACTTGTTCCCAGCATCAAAGCCAACCTTTGAGGTATCAGGATACGCCATGGTGGGCCAGGACCACCTCATTTCAAGTCTCCACTGGTATCTCAGTACTAGCTCTCTTTGGCAAGTCTTGGCAACCTAGGCTGACATGTTTCCTTGTCTGCTCACATCCTGCAAATGGCCTCCTAGAGTGGGAGTGGAGTATGATTGGTAGAGCAACAACTGCAGGAACTCTCTGGGGACACTGACAAAGAGTTCTTGGTCCTCTATAGCTGGTGGTAAATCCTGAGGCAGTTAGATAGTTGGGGGAAAGGACCTAGATTTGGATGTGGAATAAGGAGTGACCCAAGCTTCCAGCAAAAATTACACTATTGGTACCCTTACTACTACTCAGGTCAAGAAAGCTTGGCCTACAGACTAGGTTGTCAGGTAAGCTTCCAGGGATTTGGGGTAGTCAGGATTACCTCAACTGCTTGGATTCTCCCTGGGTAGCTGGAAGTTTCTGAGATCCTAAATGCACATAACAATTTGAAAGCCAAGACTATAACATACAGATGCCAGGGAAGCTTGTATGGTGAGCAGAGACCTGGTGTTGCTTTTAACAGGCTCGACCTCAAGTATGAACACAGTCTTAGGACCTGTGGTTTATGGAGTGGGGTTTGCTATGAGTTGCTGGGTTTCAGGGAAGGGGAGAGAGCTGGGCATTTGGCTTATGGGAACCTTTGTTTCCTTCCTTCTCTATAGAGGGAAGGCACAGGTTGCCCTGAAGATCATCCGTAATGTGGGCAAGTACCGCGAGGCTGCTCGTCTAGAAATTAATGTTCTCAAGAAAATCAAGGAGAAAGACAAAGAAAATAAGTTGTGAGTATCTGCAAAGAGTGGACAGGCATCAATCACTCTCTGGGGTGGCATTCTCTAGTTCCAGCTGCTTGGACTCCCTGGGACATCTCCATGTCCTCGCATTTGGTACTGTTCTCACAGTACTCAGGGAGTTTGATAGGTGTTCTTTCTATAAAGAGCCCTTGGACTTCAGGCTCTACCCTGCCTGGCTTTGTGTTGTGAAGTAGCCTAAGCCTTGCATTTATGAGTTAAGGGACTTAACAGGTTAGGAACACTTAAAGAAAATACCAGTCAACTTCTCTACAAGCACTTACCTGTGCTACAGTCAGCAGAGGTCAGCACCTGCCCAGGTCCTCAAGCTCAGCAGTACACAGAGGCCTGTGCTGTACTGGTGCAATTGTGTGTCAGGGCTGCTTACCTTGGGTGCCATGGGTGAGCTGGGATCAAAATGTAGTCCCTCCACACAGTAAGAAGTACAGTTCTTGCCGGGTGGTGGTGGTGCACGCCTTTAATCCCAGCACTTGAGAGGCAGGTGGATTTCTGAATTCGAGGCCAGCCTGGTCTACAGAGTGAGTTCCAGGACAGCCAGGGCTACATGTGATAGTGGATTGACATGTGCTCTGGCTCTGAGGCTTGCTTTTTATCTTGGTGTGTAGAACAGTGGCTTTTTTGGGGGATCAGGTGAGGCAGAGCTTGAACCCCACCTGTCCTTTTCCTCTAGCCTTTGTGTCCTGATGTCTGACTGGTTCAACTTCCATGGTCATATGTGCATCGCCTTTGAACTCCTCGGCAAGAACACCTTTGAGTTCCTGAAGGAGAACAACTTCCAGCCTTATCCCCTACCACATGTCCGGCACATGGCCTACCAGCTCTGTCATGCCCTTAGATGTAAGTGTTCATTGTTAGCTCAAAAAAAAAAAAAAGTCACCTGGTGGTCTTGCTATTCTCTAGACACTGTTGATCATCCTGAAGGTCTCACAGGCCTAGAGCCTCTGGCTGAAAGGTTCTTCTGCCTTCAGATAGGAATTGGAGTGCAAGGATAGAAAAACTTAAGTCCTCATGGGCCAGGCTCTTCACCAGGTTAGGAAGAAAACAGGAAAGTACTCTAGAAGTGGCCTAGCTACTAACCCTGCCTTCACCTTTATGGAAAAGAGGAAAAGGTAGAAGGTGGACCTGACAGATTCTTAGGTCCTGTATTCAGATACCTCCATCACTCATGTGTCTACTACCAACCTTGAAGAGCAGCTTTGATGATATCACTGTAGAACTTACGTAGAATGACAACTTGGGAAGTGTCAAGTGAAAGGTGTAGAACTAAAAGGTGACAGGTAAAGAACCAACCAGTAAAGGACACAGCTCTGTGAAAGTCTGGGATGTACTGACTCACTCCAGTGGAGAAGGAACATGGTGGAGAGTGCTCAGGTGGGGTCATGGAGTTGAGGATCTTACTGGCCAAGTGAAAACCTTAAGTAATGAGTGGTAGGAAGTGCCAATGACGTAGAGTGGAGGCATGTGATCCAAGAGTCACATCTTTGGTGTAGTGAGGCTTGTTAGATAGCACTGAGGGAAACGATTTACCCATGCTTCGGCTTCAGTGAGATGGTGAGTAGAGTGGTAGAGAGGTTTTTTTTTTTTTTTTTTTTTAATGGAAAACACTCCTCCTGTCCCTGCCCTCTGAATGCTTATGAGGTCTCACAGAGCTCTTAAAAGCTGGGGAAGGCTAGGGCCTAGAACTGGTGGGCAGCCTAAGGTCTCAATATGTGCTTCTCTCTCTCCTAGTTCTACATGAGAACCAGCTGACCCACACAGACTTGAAGCCAGAGAACATCTTGTTTGTGAATTCTGAATTTGAAACCCTCTACAATGAGCACAAGGTAGACAGCACTGACTGGGTGGGCAAGAATATGGCCCTGCTCTAAGGTAGGTTATCTACCTGAGCAGACTGACCTAGGTGGCATGCCTTGCCTTCAGAGCTGCGAGGAGAAGTCAGTGAAGAACACCAGCATCCGAGTGGCAGACTTTGGCAGTGCCACATTTGACCATGAACATCACACCACCATTGTGGCCACCCGTCACTATCGTCCACCTGAGGTGATCCTTGGTAAGTGGCTTCATACATTGCCTTCAATATTGTTTACATTGGGCAGTTATCAAAATGAATAGCAGTAGCTGGGGATGGGGTGGGTGGGCTGGAGAGATGGCTCAGCAGTTAACAGCATAAGCTGAGTTTAATCCCCAGCCACAACATGGTAGCTTATGATCTCATAATGAGATCTGGTGCCCTCTTCTGGCCTGCAGGCATATGTGGATGCAGAACACTGTATATATAATACATCTTTTAAAAAAAAAAAATAGCTGGGTGTGGTGGCACACACCTGTAATCTAAGCCTTTAATAGGTAGGGGCAGAACAGGTCAGTTAAAGCCAGCCCTGGGCTACCAAAGACCCTGTTTCAGAATGAGGCAAGTGGTGGTAAATAGTATCCATTAATCTGCCAGCCAGGTCTACACAATATTTGAGATGAGGTAGACTTGGTCTTTGTCAAAAACAGCCTTGTTAGTGGGGCCTGGGCAAGAGTTTTGCCAGGTAGACTTGTAGCTTCCTAGGAATTTGGGGTGTTGGTTCTCATATCTTATCATCTTGGCTTACAGAGCTGGGCTGGGCACAGCCCTGTGATGTCTGGAGTATTGGCTGTATTCTCTTCGAGTACTACCGTGGCTTTACACTCTTCCAGGTATAGTACTGCATTGGTGGTTTGCAGGGGACATGGGCAGGAAGCTCTGTGTGGTTGATGTCTTCTATCCTTATAATGTAAGTCTAGATTAAGGGTTATAGTTGCTCAGGGGAAAGAATCAGTTGGAGAGTCTAAAGCCAGGTAGGGAGGATTTTATCAAGACAAGACTGGGTACAGAAAGATTCTGTCTGGGCAAGGGCATATCATAGCCATCCTTTTGCATGAAGAACAACCTGGTATACCAATAGCCAGCCGGGTCCACTCATGGGGCTGAGGAGCATGAGCCTAGCCCTGGTTTCAGGCCGATGGGCTGCCACCAAGTTGGGTTTTCCTCTCTTGGAGAAGGGAGGGTTCTTGTCTTTCCTCATGCTTTTTATTCTCCTAAAGTTAGCAGAGGTTGGGCCTAATTCCTACTTGCTCTGTCCCTGGTCTTCTGCAGACCCATGAAAATAGAGAACACTTGGTTATGATGGAGAAGATCCTAGGACCCATCCCATCACACATGATCCACCGTACCAGGTAAGAAGTCTCCATGGCTCTGGGTCAGCAGGGTACCAGAGATACAGCCCTTGCCAAATACTCAATGAATGGTTCTCTAAGCTGCTACATAGCCTTTACTGTATCTCTCTCAAACTGTTGCCCATACTTGCTAGATGAGGCCCACACCTCTTTTCTGGCCCTGTTGTTGCTACCTGAAGACTGGCAGGAGCCACCTTTTCCCACTTCCCACCTAACCCTAGACCCTATGGGCTTCTACTCCTTGACTTTCTCCTCCCCCTTGACTTTGCAGGAAGCAGAAATATTTCTACAAAGGGGGCCTGGTTTGGGATGAGAACAGCTCTGATGGGCGGTATGTGAAGGAGAACTGCAAACCTCTGAAGGTCAGTTTCTGGCTCTCCCAGCTCAGCTCATGCCAAGGAGACCCCAGGCATTGGGCAAACAAGCAGCAGAGACAGGCTGGGCAGCCAACAGCTGCCTGATCGTCTCAGTTCTCTGTGAGGCTTTCTGCGTGCTGACTTTGATGGGCCCTTAGCCCTGCCCCTGTCCACAGGGTGGCTGAGAATATAATGGGGGAAAAGCCCAGAAGAGCCAGCTGTCAGACTGCTATTTCCTGTCCCTTTCTCTTCTCTGAATTTTGGGAAGAACTAGGCAGGGGGAGGGAAGACCTAGGTGTGGCCAAAGGAGGCCTGTCAACTGTAATTTGGTACCTGGACAAGTGCATTTTGCAGAGGTGATTTCTACCCACCCATCAGAACTTTGCATGTGGGGTAGAGGCACCAACCCAGCAAGATCCCACCCAGTAGCCTAAGGAAAGGAAAGGAAAGGAAAGGAGCGGCTGTTCTGTCCTGGAAGGCAGAAGTCCTCCAAGGAGGCATGAGTGCCTCCTCGACCCATCCCAGCAAGGCATCCCAGAGGCAAGGGGACTACGGTGGCTTCCCACAACCCTGCCATCAAACTGAGGCACCTTGTGTCCTTGAGCAGAGTTACATGCTCCAGGACTCCCTGGAGCATGTGCAGCTGTTTGACCTGATGAGGAGGATGTTAGAGTTCGACCCTGCTCAGCGCATCACATTGGCAGAAGCCTTGCTGCACCCCTTCTTTGCTGGTCTGACCCCTGAGGAGCGGTCCTTCCACAGCAGCCGTAACCCCAGCAGATGACAGGTGCAGGCCAGCACATGAAGAGTTGGAGAGCTGGACTGGGCTGCTGGCCCCTTTTCTCCAGCCTCTCCCACTGGCCTGAGAGCCAGAGCCACCGATGAACAGTGCAATGTGAAGGAAGGCAGGAGCCTGCAAGGGATGGGGGGATGTGGTGCCCAGCTGCCCGAAAGCACAGATTGGACCCAAGCTATTTATATGTTGTAAAGTTATAATAAAGTGTTTCTTACTGTTTGTAACCCCCTGGTACCAGTGTGTCCATCTCCAGGCTCCTTGCCTTCTCCCTACGCTGACTGACTTATTAATAAAGTCTTTCTGAGCAGCTCAGCTTGTGGAAAGCTAAGTGTGGATTGGGCCAGACACAGAAAGGCAAGCCAGTGAATAAGCTAGAAGCTGGAACAGGTTCTCAACCTGTGGGTGACACTCCCTTTGGGGACTGAACAACCTTTCACAGGGGTCACCTAAGACCACAGGAAAACATATTTACACTATGATGTATAATATTAATAAACTCTTATGAAGTAGCAATGAAAACAATTTTAAGGTCACAGCATTTGGAAGGTTGTGGAAAACTGCTCTAAGGTTTATTATAGTTTTGGCCCCGGAGGACTTGCCAGACCTAGAAAGGAAAGGCTCTTGTATTTTTATTTAAAGGGACATACAGCTCACCATCAGAATCTAGTTATGTCTCAGCCCTCATGACATTTTGTACATACCCATAGCCTACAATCCCAGTGATCAGGGTAGGCTCCTAGGGATTGGAAAAGCAGCACTCCATCACTCTACAAAGCAGTTTAGATAGCACAGATTTCTGTCACTTTATTGTGCTGGCTTTGGGTTTCCCAAGAGCTGCATGCATTAGTGACAAAGTTGACTGACTGAAACCAGCCATTGAGCAGGAACTTCCAAAAAGAGCTGCAGGTAGGAGTGACACACTTTCGACTCTAGGGAGGTCCAGGCCAAAAGCAGGGAGAACTGCCTAATGTTAACCATCTTCAGGACCAGAGTTCTACCTCATTTTGTGTCTAGGAGCCTGTAGTGGCTGCCTGTTGTCCCAGTTGTAACCCTGCCTTTAGAAAAAAGGCCCAGCTTGAAAGCTAAAGTCCTGTCGTGCAGCTGAGCCTCCCAGTCCTCTGGCCTTTTTCCTGGAGCTGGAGATAACTAAAGAGAAAGACAGAAGGAAAGGCAAGGCTATCTCTGTCTGTTCCTGGCCCTGTTCCTACAAGAGAGCAGCCTGGAATTCATGGTACCAGGGTTTACCCTGTACCCAAACATTTTAGCGAGCCCATCTGCCTGTCCACCTATACTCCTCAACCAGTGATAGACACAGCAGAAAGCCTGTGGGGGGAAAGCTTCAAAGTACAAGACCTTTACAAAGGTCTCTACTGAGGCTCCAGGCACGGTCCTCTCCTACTAACCTGAAGGACCCAAACCCAGGAAGATCCTGATGATAATGCCCTAGGATCTGAGCAGTGCAATGTTCCCATAGCCGAATCCCACTACGGTCATCTAGAACTGGGCTCATTTTTGGCATGTTTGAGACAGGCCACTAATTCCAAGTCTGCACACCTGAGGAGGGTAACTATAAAGGATTAAAGCCTAAACCTAAGAACTGGAGTGAAGCCATGGCGGGAGTGGGGGGGATGTAACCTCTCCTGGGATAGCTGTAAAGGGCCATTTCCAGAGACAGGGAGAGGGGCAGAGAGGGAATATTATTTACGGACAAGGAGGTAGGAAATTATGGTAGGACTGAAGCACCAGGGAGCCTCCTCTGGCTCAGCACCAAGCTCCCCCAGGGGATCCCCAATACTGAAAAGCTGCATCCTGAAGGTCTGGTTCCTAATAGGAGGTGGGCATTGTAGCTTGACAGGCACAAAACCGCTAAAAGTAACAGCAGAGCAGCAAGTCCAAAATCTCACCATAGTCGTCATCCTGACACACTCCTCAGGAAACGTCCCAACATAAAATTGGAACATCTGAGGAGGGTCCAAAGTTTCCAAACAAACTCTGGTGGCCTTGGGGGAAAGCAGAGATACAGCACAGGTTTGTCGCCTGGATAGCTGCCATGCAGCCTGACCTACATGATTACAGGAGGAGTAGGCTGCTTGGCTGCGGGGCCAGAGGAAGCATAGGAGACATAAACCCTTCTAAAGTAAGAGTGGTTGGAGGCCCTAACAGGCTCCAGGCCACGCCTAGTGGCTGCAAACCTGAAACAGTCTTAGAGCTGCCTATGTCTGTAAACAAAGCCCCAACTGAATAGAGGCGGGGTAGGATAGAAAGATGCCTGGAACCACTGGTCCACCCCTGACATACATGCCAGTGGGAAAGCCTTCCCTGCTTAAGGGAACGTGGCAGGCAAGTTTGAAGTATGTTTTGTTCTCTCACAGAAGAAACCAACCCAACAGCCAGTCTACAAGGTCCACAAAGCTTCACATCCTTAAGGCATCCCTTAGTGGGTTTGGCTGCAGGAGTGCAGGGAATACAGGCTCCAGCTGCCCAGAGCCCCTCTAGGCAGAGTGTAGGGGGATGACAAATTTGCAGCCGAAGGGTGAGTGGTAGTTGATGCCAACCTCCTGGAAGACTTGCTGGGGAATGCCAATGTCACACAAATAGACTCTGCCTGCATGCTCCCCGAGTGGCAGAGGCAGGCCCAGTGCCAGGGACCATTTGGCATCAATACCCTGTTCAACTTCATGCACAGGAGGGTCTATGCTGAGCACTGGTGCCCGGTTCTGGTTGGCCCAGGCCACAGCTGCCTTGTACCAGGGCTGATCCCGCAGGAAGGCATTCTCAGGACAATCCAGGCAGTTGATAACAAGGTCCACAGGGCTAGCAGGGAGATCTGCAGATAGAAAGAATATATCTGAAAATTTCTGGAGCAGACAGCAGGCCAGACCAGGGCTTGGGTGGTCCCAGGAATACCTGATTTTCTAGATAGCACCACTCTAAGGCCTCCCCAAAGGCCAGCCTTCTCAAGGACACAAGGCTCTCACCACCTCTGCCTTGCAGTCAGCCTCTCAGGATGCTCTCAGGGTCCAGCAGAAACTGCAGCTGGCAAAGGACATTTCTACTCAAAAGCTGGCCTGCACATCCCACTCTAGCCAGCTTGCCCTTCTCTGGGAATTCCTCATGCAAATGGGTCCTTTCCTCCACTCAGCCCAAACTCAGGAATAGGAGGAAATAATCTCTGTTCTCTCAGAACCTAACAGGCTTCCCTAACAGCCAGTGAGATGGTTCGATACTTCATAAAGGCACTTGCTGCCAAGCCAGATGACCTGAGTTTGATCCCCAAGGTACACATGGTGGAAGGAGAGAACTGACTTCCCTAAGCTCTCTTTTAGACCTTCATGCACATGCCATAACATATGTACACCCACACAAACTTAAAATGTAATAGCAGTGACCAGACTATAGTCCTCTGTAACAGTAAAAACAGTAAGTCTCAACATGTATGCAAATCTAGGATTAATCTAAGAAATTAACTCAATAAAAGCAACACTGAGACTAAACTGCAGGGTCATTATCCCCAGGCCAGCTTCCTGGAGCAGCTACTGTAGGAAGTTTTCTAGATAGCTAGAGAAAGGACTGGCTGAACAAGGCAGTGGTGGTTTGAATATGCTTAGCCCATGGGAAGTGGCACTATTAGGAGGCGTGGCCTTGTTGGAGGAAGTGAGTCACAGTGGGGGTAGGCTTTGAGGCCCTATGTTTAAGCTTCACCCAAGGTGAAGAGAAGCTCTTCCTGGCTGCCAGCAGAAGACCGTCTCCTTCTGCTGCCTTGGATCAAGATACAGAACTCTGAGCTCCTTCTTCAGCACCAAGTCTGCCCGGATGCTGCCATGCTTCCTGTTGTGAAACTGTAAGCCATTCCCTATTAACTGTTTGCCTTGGTCATGGTGTCTTTCACAGTGAAACCCAAAGACAATAGCACTGCATCAGAAATTGTAATCCATTCCCAGCACTTACTCTAGTGCTCAGCGTACAGTTAACAATATTGCTCAATCAGAGACTCGTAGCTTCCCTACTTAAAACACATATGTATAAAGGTCCAGTGGGCCATGAATCAATCGCTCAAGTGGAACCCTTTGTGTGCACAGAAAAGCCTGTGATTCTGGTCTAGTCCTCCTGACTTGCCATGTGGCCTCTGGCAAGATCTTTCCCTGTTGGACCACTTGTCTGTGCTCTAACCCCATTCTCACTTAAACTCCACTAGTCACAAGTCAGTCCTCCACCAGAAGTGTGCTTCCTAAGTATTCAGACCCCACACTGCTAAATCTTGCTAGTCTTCCTGGGAATGAACTAGGAGCTCTTTCCTCCACATGGCTTTTAGATGTACCTTCTCCCCCTTCTCTAACCACTCTTTGGCTTCAGAAACAAAAGAACCAAGGTCCTCCTTAGCCCCTCTTTCCTAACAACTTCTCTACCCCAACCACACCTGAAACTCCAGGCTGGATCCTTCCTTTTACTTCAGAGTCACATTTCCTGCTTGAGCAGCACTGGCTCCAACCCCTGAACACTCAAGAGACATCTAACCTGACAGGTTCTTTCTCTGCCAAGTCCCACTGAGGCCAAAAAATTTAGAGCGTTTTTCTCATCCTCTCTCTCAGATCTATTTTCATTTTATGTGTATGTATGAATGTGTTAAAGGCCAGAAGACAATGTCAGGTAACCTGAACTGGAGATACCTATGGTTTTGAGCTGCCATGAAGGTGCTGGGAATTGAATCCAGGACCTCAGCAAGTAGCGCTTTTAACTACTGAGCCATCTCTCCAGCCCTTTGTATTTTCATTTTTAAAAATTTTATTGGGTTGCCCAGGATGGCCTCTCCATCTGAAAATCTCTCCAGCTGAGAATCGCTCTGCCTAGCCTCTGGAGCTCCTCAGTGGAGCTATTCCTATTTCTTCTCTTGCTTCTCTCCAGTAAGCTGACTCTAACTTCACTAAGCACTTCCATCACCCCTCTAGTAGAGCTATTATCTCTGCTATCTGCTACCTCTAATTCTCATAAACCCAATCTCCCACTCAAAGCCCAGAGTGCTTGTCTAGCAGCTGAGCTAGGTAAGAAACAGGTTTGAGTCTATGGGTTTGAGGCTAGCCTGGTCTACAGAATGAGTTCCAGGCCAACCATAGATATAACAGTGAGATTCTGTCTACAAAGAATTATCCTAGTAGATAATCTCTCTGTTCTGACACCAATGACTCTCCATTCCACTTAGAGTCAAGGCTCAAACCCTTATGACCTCCAATCCCTTCATGATCCAAGTTCCAGCATGCTATCTGCTTCCTGCTATATTTTACTCCCTAACATTTAATACTATCTGATCTAATGTTACTTACTTGTATGTTCATCTCTTCTAACCACAGTGTGAATCACAGTTCTTTGAGACAGGGTCTCACTATATAGTCCTGGAACTTGATATATAGACCAGGATGGCCTTGAGCTCACAGAGATCACCTGAACTATGATTAAAGTCATGTACCACCACACCCAGCTGGGAAAATGGGTTGGAAAAAAAATTTCCATGTTTATTTCCAGAACTAGGAACAGTGCCAGTCCTGTAAATATTTATGAAATGAGACAGTGGGTATCTAGCTCTCTCTGAGTGGCAGGAAAAGAGTAGGGCCTGGGGTTTTTCTTCCAGGTAATTTAAAGATGCATACACACACACACACGTATTTCTCCCACAGAGATTCTCACTATGTAATCCGAGCTGGCCTCAAACTGATGAACCTCCTGTCCCCATCTCCTAAGAACTGAGATTTTTGGTGTGGGTCATCACTATATTGAGCTAATGAAGAAAACTCTCCCCATGTAATGCCATTCTACTTGGCACCACCAGGTGGCACCACCAGACTGTCATGCTACCAAGGAAGTAGGAAGCTTTGACCCATATTGAGAGCCACTTTCTTTGTGAACCTAGGTCATTACACATAAAGGATTTTACCCTTGAGCCAGACTCCAGTGCTGATGCTCACCTCTTAGGCTAGACACTTGCTGACCTTGGGTCTTGCTAAAGAGAGACAGTTCGTTGGTAATAGATTCCAGCATCTTGACAAAGTTGGGCAGGAAGAGGATGACTTGCACATCGTGGTTGGCTAGGTGCCTCCCACAACTGATACCCTGGGCCCCCTTCACATGGGGCCCGCACAACAGAGCTACTGTAGGCCTCTGGTGGACATTCTTAGGATTCAACCTAGAACACAAAAGTGGAGAAGCAGTTACTGGACAGACTGGGCCAATCCCTTGAGGTTCGGTTGGCACTTTACTCTCCATTGCTGACCAAGTTCTGGGTCCCAGAACAAAAACAAAGTCCGCCAGGTTTGTAATGTAGCACTCAACTGTTTGTTCTTCCCACTACTTCCCCCTCAACAAGAAAAATACAACCCTCTTTGTCTGAACTATGTTCTGACCCCAAAACATTTTCATGTGAAGAACAGTGAAGTTCCAAACTCCACGTGGTGGAAGTCCATGTGGTCCATCTGAATCCCAGGTCCCTCAAGGGTAGTTGGCTCCGGCACGGTCAAGCTCCCCACTCTCTCCCACAGATGGCTCTACCTACCATGCTCAAACTATGGCCTCTGGCCAAACAGCCCTTCACTTTTTTTCCCTATAATATTTTTATTGATTATTTGGGAGTTTCACATCATACACCTCAAAATCACACTTACTTCCAAGGTCTGTCCACCACCCCTGTAACGCCCCTCCAAAAAAAGAAGGAAAAAAAAAAACACAAGTCCAATAGTCCAATTTGTGTTACCCATATACTCACTGGAGCATAGTCAAACTCCAAGTGGTTATCCCCTTAAAGAAAAACAGGTCGTTCCCCACCTGTAACCCCACCCCACCAGAAGCATTCAATAGTGGAAAGCTACACTTCAGTGTCCCTTATCACAATATTAAGAGTTCTCTTCGATGGTTTCCTGTCTAGGTGGTTACATTTTGGGCATGGGGTGGTTGATGTCACTAAAGCCTTCCTACGTCTCTCCTTCTCAACTGTGAATCTGCAGTGATCAATGCCACTGCAAAAATAGCTAGCACCCTTGCTCTGTATAGTCAGCAGCAGTGTGGATCATGCACTTTCACAAGGTTTGTGGAAACAACATGAACCATGGACCTCAGCATGGTCTCTGGTGGCAGCATAGGCCACAGACATCAACATGGCCTTCTGCTGCAGCACAGGCCAAGGATACCAACATGGGCCGAGGATACTAATATGGTCCCCAGCCCAGCACAGGCCACAAATATCCACATGGCTCCTGGTAATATGCAGCCCTCTCTCACACTTGTCACCGCTGTTGAGTCTCTAGTTTGGCCTCTCTCCACTACCCATGCTCCTCTTGGCTCCTCCATCTTTCCCTCCTCTCCATATCTGTTAGTTGTAGTGGCATTGGAAACTGCAGGGTGTCACATAGTATTTTCTTTCCCAAACAGCTTTACATGCAAATATTCATTGCAAAAAGTTGTCGGTCTGGCTCAAGGCCTCCGGTCTCTGACAAACCATAAATACTGAATTACTGCCAGTCTAGTATATACTGCTACTGCCCAGAGTCAGAGTGATCTTGCAGCTAGGCAGGGTATCTCAGGGTAGGCTCTAGGTAAGTTTCAGGCTGCTGCACACCTACCTCTGCCTTCTTGGCTTCCCAGAGGCTCACTAGGCTCCACCTTTACACCCATAGCCCTCAGGCAGCATCCCACGTCCCCACCCATCTGTCTATCAGGCAGGGCAAGCAGCAGCTACAAGCTGAGGGCCAGCTGGCAGACCCAGGACCTGCTCTACTCAGCAATGTCTGACTCTGTAGGACCGGCTCCTCCACATGCCCCAGAACCCTGCAGATGAAGTAGCTGCTGGGTGGACCAACCGAAAGTGTGGGATCTGGGCCTGGACAGCAAGCAAAGCCATGGGCAAGAAGGGCATCCACGGAGCACAAAAGCCCTATCTATACTTTTCAGACTTTGACTCCAGATTAAGGCTCTCACCTCTCACTTGTGAGTCATGCTAACTTTCTCCTTTTCTCAACTCCTATTTGTGGAGAGCTGCAACAAGCTGCACCTTAAAATGGCATGGCTTTCCGCCTTTCGCTAGCCCGACAACGCCTTCTTTGGCAAGGGGCGGTGTCAGAAATGGCGTGATGCAACCACTGGCCAATAGAGAAGCAGTACGCTCCCAGCGCTGATTGGCCTGCTGCGGGGGGGGGGGGGGAGGAGAAGCCTACAGAATGTTAAAGGATCCTGAATAAACCGCTGGAAGAAGAGCACGGTGTGGTGTCTTTCTTGCTGGTCAAGATAGGCGCCGTGCAAGTGGAGGCCCGGACGGGGAAACCTCTAAGATGGCTCAGAACTTCTAGCGGTCAGGGCAGCGCTGGTAAGTTCCCCAGGTAAGAGGGACAATGAAGTCCCCGGGAAAGGGCGGCTAGTTTTGCTCTTCTCTGTAAGTAAAGAGAGAGCGGGGAAGCTCGCAAAAACGGTGAGCCGAGGAGGAAAGTTCCCTGAGTGGCGAACCAAAAGTGAAAGTAGTTGAAGAGAGTGGAGTTCAAAGAGAGAACCGAAAGTGAAAGTAGTTCAAGAGAGTGGAGTTCAAAGAGAGAGTGGAGGAAAGTTCGCAGAGCGGCAAACCGAAGGTGAAAGTAGTTGCGGAAAAAATTTTACGATAGGCGCTTCATATTCAAACCCAATTTTTTTGGCTCTTAAGGAGCTGCTAACCCAGAAGAGATTGAAAATTAAGAAAGAAACCTTAGAAAGATTTTTAAATGAGTGTGATACAGCGGCACCCTGGTTTGCGGTTTCCGGAAACCTGACTGTCGCTTGCTGGGATAAGTTAGGGAAGGACCTTGATTTTGCTTGGGAACATGGTACGCTAAAGCATGGGGTGCGCCCTGTGTGGAAGCTGGTGAGAAGCTGCTTAGAAGATCAGCGATGCTGTAAAGCAGTGGAGAAGGGACAGACAACTTTAGAGTTGCTGCAGGAGGAAAGATCGACAAAATCAGATAGTGAAAAGGGAGAAAGGAAGAAAGGACAGTTGTATCCTGATTTAGGAGAATTTGAGGATCTTACCAGCTCAGAGTCCGAGGAAGAGATTGAGGCTCTAATGGAAAGGTTTTAAGAAACACACCTTGAAAGAGAAAAGGAAGACAAAGGAAAAGAAAGGGTCAAGCAATGAGAGTACGGCAGGAACGGGCGTCTTACCACCTCCCGCTCCTCCGCCTTATATTGAGCCGGTGATGGCGGGCAGGGGATGCTCATTTTGCCCAGAGGTGTGGAAGACAGTAAGATCTGAGCTCCAGCTCGCCTGTCCTGTATTTCAGGATGTGCAAGGAAACAGGTATGAAGAACCTCTAGATTTCAAGGTCATCAAGTCTCTAGCAGAGTCTGTCCGCACATATGGTATTTCAGCTTCCTTTACCCTAGCTCAGGTAGAAGTGCTGAGCAGACACTGTATGACACCCAGTGACTGGAGCGGACTGGCTAGAGCCTGTCTTAGCCCTGGGCAGTACTTAGATTGGAGAGTCTTTTTAATGGAGTTTGCCACTGATCAGGCCGCTGTAGATCAACGTGATGGCAACCCTGCCTGGGATAGAGATATGCTTTTAGGGGTTGGACGCTTCGAGAATCAGCAAACTGGGTATCCTGTGCAAGTGTTTGATCAAGTAAACCAAATTGCCATTAAGGCAAGGTAGGCATTGCCAAACAAAGGAGAGGTGAGTGGTAATCTCACGAAAATCATTCAGGGTCCTATGGAGCCTTTTTCTGATTTTGTTGCTAGGATGGTTGAGGCCGCAGGAAGGATCTTTGGGGACCCTGATGCAGCGATGCCACTAGTAAAGCAATTAGTGTATGAGCAATGTACAAAGGAGTGTAGAGCGGCCATCACCCCATTTAAGAACAAGGGTATAGAAGCTTGGATGAAGGTCTGCAGAGAGCTGGGAGGGCCTCTGACTAATGCAGGATTGGCAGCTGCAGTGGTTCAGCTGACACAGAAAAGAAAGGGCATGCCAGGAGTGTGTTTCAAGTGTGGAAAGTCAGGTCACTTGAAGCCGCAGTGCCCAGAAAGAGGGAGTAGAGGCGCAAGAGGCAGCATTCAGAAATATGGCATAGCTGGGAATCTTACAATAGGTCGTAGCACTGGTGTAGCCTACCCCTCCACGCCTGTGTGTGTTTGGCCCCAGTTCGTTTTTATAGTGAGTAATAGTAGTCAGATGGATCAGGCAGCATTGAATTGTAGTAATCAGGATTGCTTTTACGCACAATGTTGGAATGCCTCTCAATTTCCTATAGCTATTGTGGCTCATATGCCGCAGTGGATTCCAGTTCCTGTTGAAGCCCCGAATGTTATGACAATTTTTAGACCTAGGAGAGATTTTGGCATTACTGCAGCCATTATAACTGCTATATCCATTGCTGCAGTCGGAGCTACTACCTCTGCTATTGCCTTGAGCCAGACTATTCAAACAGCGCAAACACTTAATAATTTGTCTGGTAATGTTGCACTTGCCTTGGATAACCAGGCTGCCGTGAATGCTCAAATTAAAGGTGGATTAATAGTAGTCAATCAACGGACTGACCTGATGCAAGAACAAATAGATACACTCTGGCAGTTAGCACAGCTTGGCTGTAAGTGGAAATATTCTGGTTTGGGCATTACTTCCATTCAGTATGAAAATTATACTCGAGCCGCTAACTTGTCTTGGCAGCTCTCCCAGTATCTTTTAGGTAACTGGTCCTCAAAATTTTATGATCTGATACAAGAATTGTGCACGTCCATCATCGCCGTGAATTCCACCAGAGTCGACGTGGATATGGCCACAGGATTGACTTCCTGGATTCTTTCTGCTATGAATCACCTGAAGGAGTGGGCGGGATTGGGGGCCCTGGCAGTTATGCTTTTCCTTGCCTTTTTCGTTGGGCTGTGGTGCATGTGCAAGCTTAGAGCCGCTATGGGGTGCAGCACTGCCATGATGGTACAAGCCTTTACTGCCATAGAAGCAGGACAGTCCCCCCAAGTTTGGTTGACAGCCATACAGAAATAAATCATCACGTTCAGGTTGCGAGGCATGAGCACTGCATTTGGGAGATGCTGTGAGCGGTTGGCACTCTCAAGGAGGGCATGTCTGATCTATGCAGGTTGGTGCTGCCCTTTCCCCTTTTCTTCCAAATGTTACCCGCCTCTGAGAAAATCAGCACCGGACGGGTATGGGGTAGATTGGGCTGAGGAGGCCTATGAAGCCCCATTACAATGTCCCAATTTTCTTGACAGAGATTCAGACCACTACCCTCACCTGTTCTATTTCAAAATAAAAAAGGGGGAACTGTGGAGAGCTGCAACAAGCCGCGCCTTAAAATGGCACAGCTTTCCGCCGTCCGCGAGCCTGACGGCGAGCGCTCCTCTCCGTGGTAAACAACTCCTTCTTTGGCAAGGGGCAGTGTCAGAAATGGCGTGATGCAACCATTGGCCAATAGCAAAGCAGTATGCTCCCAGTGCTGATTGGCTTGGGGATACTATATCTGGACTGGCCTGCTGGGGGGAGAGAAGCTTGCAGGCGGAGAAGCCTGCAGAATGTTAAAGGATCCTGAATAAACAGAATGTTAAAGGATCCTGAATAAACCGCTGGAAGAAGAGCATGGTGTGGTGTCTTTCTTGCTGGTCAAGATAGGCGCCGCGCACCTATTGTCCTTGATTGTTTGCCAATCCAAGGTTGCTCCTGGAGTGCCACTAATCTGATGAGAGCAATGCTGTGGATAACTCTTCCTTCCTTCCTAGGGAGTTGTGTGAGTGAATGCCATCAAAGGCGATTCCTAACACAGAAATCCTCAACTGAGATTTTTAGGCAACAGGGCAGAACCTGCCTTGCAGAAGAAGTCTTCCTGCTAGTCAGAGCTGAAGCCAAGGAGAAGGAGGTTTAGATCAGCCCTAGAGGGCCCACAAGGTAGAGACGAGGTTAGCCTTAAGATGCAGGGGGGACCGACCAGTGCCAGTCATCACCACCCACAGAGGAAGATTTACAGGTATTGTCAAGACAAAAAGGAATTTCAGGACTTTCCTTCCCAAATATACTTGGGAGAACTTAGCACCATCCTCTAAATAGACACCAACCAATCTAGTCTCTACCCTATTATCTCTGCTTCTAGAGCAGTGGTTCTCAACCTGTATGCCATGCCCCCTTGGGTAGAGTAGGATTCGTTTATCAGATATTTACATTATGATTCATAACAAAATTACAGTTATGAAGTAGAGCGAAAATAATTCTATGGTTGAGGGTCACCACGCCATTAGGAACTGTATTAAAAGGTCACAGTGTTAGGAAGGCTGAGAGCCACGGTCACTTCTCCCTTTACATGCATGCTGCGGAGCCCTGGCATCTGACTCAGGGCTCTGCTTCCCGGCCCTCCTAACCCCATCATAAGCCCTCACCAGCATGAAAGCAGACTGTTGTCTTAGCCCCTATAGCACCTCTGCAGAGTGAAGTTCCGGCACCATTACACCAACAGTGTTACCTGGGTGGTCCTTCAAGCTCCAAGCCATAGTTTGCTCCTCTTAAATCATGGGTCTCTAATATTTCCCTTCAATGTGAAGCTCTGAGGAGCACATAAAATTCCGTTGTGAAAGATGGCACTTGACACACACATTGAACACAGACAGAAAACAGTGTGTCTGACTTCCAAAGGACTAGTAACTGCTACAAAGGACAGAGATTTTAACTTCTGAGAGCTCAGACTAAGAAAAACAGGCAAGGCTTGGTGATGATGGCACATGCCTTTAATCTGAGCGCATTGGAGGCAGAGGCAGGTGGATCTCTGTGAGCTCAGGGCAAGTCAGGTCTACAGAGTTAGGCAAGTTCCAGAGATGAGACAGGCTGACTCCATGACAGGCTTCAAATTGTCAGTTCAGGAGATTAGGCCTAAAAATCCAGGCCTCACACAGCTAGTTGAAACTGCACTGCCATCAGAAACTGGCCTGAAACAAGGACAATGGGTCAGCAATTTCCAGCCCTGGTAATGAAATGTTCCTAGAGATGGAGTATAAGATAAAGGTCACCTACTCCAGAATCCCTTAATGTGCTTTAAATCTGGCCTGCAAGCTCACTTAGTTGTCTCTCTATCTTGGTAATGGGGAGACCCCAACATGCTGGACTTTCACAGAATAAAACACTCTTTGTATTTACATACTATTTAACTCTGAGGTGTCATTCTTTGGCAAATCATGGACCCTTACACCAGGATAGCCAGGGCTATACAGAGAAACCTTGTCTCAAAAGAAATTTTTTTTTCAAAACCAACCAACCACAAAAAAAATTCATAAATGGACTAGGCACAGTAGTGAACACTTGTAGCCAAGTGCCTGCAAGCCTTGGAGTCTGAGGCAGGAGAATTGAGAATTTCAGACAGCCAGGGCTACAGAGTAAACCTGTCCTTTTTTTTTTTTTTTTTTAAAGGCAAAGGTTTATCAGTAAGAAGAAGCTAGCTAGAGAAGAATATACTAGTGAGAACACACATAAACTCTGCCCCGCTCCACATTGTTTCTAGAAATTCACTTAATAGCTTCAAAAACCCTTCTCCTCAATGAGTTCATTCCAACACAATCCATGTGGCTATTCCTAGAGTAGGATGTGCAGCAAACTATCCCTCCTTGGGAGTCCCCTTCCCTTTCTACACAAGAGTATTGGGCATAGGAAAGAACAGGCCCAGGCAAAACACAAAGAGGAACAAATACTCGTAACTCTACAAAGCAAGGAGTTGGGGGCTAGAGTGAAATCTATCCTTCCTGGATCAAACTTGCTTTCATTAAGACTGCTTTAGAACCAGGAGACACTGTCCAGCCAAACACAGTCAGAAAATTTCTAGATACTTTTCTCTGCTTCCTTCATCATGACAATTCACTGTACTTTCTGAATGAAGACTTCCCCAGGCATGAGCAGTGTGGTGTGCTTGCTGTCTCTGGGGTGCCCAAGGACACACACCCTCTGGTAAGACCAAGCTCTGCTGCTATTGGTGGCCTCTGGGCAGGCAGAAACCACCTCCTCCACCAGGCTGTCAGGGTGCCTCTGAATGTCCTCAGCCATCGCACATCGTTCAAGACTGATGTGCTTTCTAGTGAAAGGCTGAGTGTCAAAGGCCAGATCTCTGCAAGGCTTCTCAAAGCCAGACCTGACAATAACAGGGATCTCAAAAGACCAGACAGCTGCTGTCAGGAAAGAAGGCACAGCAAGGGTTTCTGGGAGCGGATAAGAGAAAGGGCAAAGAGAGAAAGTTGGCAGCAGCAGAGGCTCACGGGGACAGCAGTGACCGCCTGGCAGCAGCGCCTATGTGTGTGTGAGGTGTGTAGGCTGACCAGGCAGGGCACTGCCAGTCTAGAGACACTCACCTGTTGGGTCCTCCAAGGAGAGTCAGTGCCATCTGACTGGCACACACACCAGTCATCTCAAGTCTCCGCTCTAAGGTCAGCCCATGCTTCTCAGCCACAGACAACAGTTTTTTATGTAGCTCATAGGAAACACTTGGTACTACCAGGCCAGAGTCTGTGGTTAAAAAAAAGAGGCAAGGAGCAAGGGAAAATCATTATAAAAAATCAAGTCCAAAAATGTGGGCATTCTATACAGATTCAACAAGTGCCAACTTTTTTTTTTTTAGGAGACAGGACTTTTCATGTAGCCCAAGCATAAACTTAGTATGTAGCCAAAGATGACCTTGAACTCCAAATCCTCCTGTTTCCACCTTCTAAGTGCTGGAATTACAAATAAGCACATGCATGTCCAGTTTATTCAGTATTGAGAACTGAACCCAGAACTTTGTATATACCCTGCAAAAACTCTATCAAATGAGCTTTATTCTAGGCCAAATGCCAAGTTTTTAAGAATGAGCCTTTCTGGGGAGGTTGGAGTACACCTCTAATTTCAGCAATCTGATGGCAGAGACAGTCTGATCTCTGTGAGTTTGAGATAAGTAAGCCTGGTCTGCATAGTGGGTCCAGGACAGCCAGGGTTGTGTAGAGACCAAGCAAGTCTCCTGATCTAGCCTCTTCCCTGAGCTTAAGGCATGCCTGAGAATACATGACGACCTAGATTACTTGTTCTAGATCAGCAGTTCTCAACCTGTGGGGCACAACCCAGGGCATGGAGCAGGGTAGAGGGGAATGGGGTGGTGGTGGCAAATGTCCTTGCACATAGGTGGCCTAAGACCATCAGAAAACAAGATATTACACTACAATTCATACAGTAGCAAAAGTACAGTTATGACGTAGGGATGAAGATTATTTTACGGCTGGGGTACCACGGCACGAGAAACTGAATTAAGGACTAACAGCACTAGGGAGGTTGAGAGCCACTGCTTTAAAAGCAAGGAGGAACGTGTCCTCCCTCCTTAGCAATCCAGCTTAGGCCACCTCAGCATCGCATCACAATAAAACAATATACTTTACTAAAATGGTAAAAGTCACCTTGGACTTGAGAGTTTTCTTCACAAACAGGCTGCTCCTCTTTTCCAAGAATCGGAGCAGATACTAATTAGTCCTCTGACCCCTTTAAACACTGCTATTATCAATTTCTTGGTTGGAAGTCCCACTCATTTGCTCTCTGCTTCCTCTTATTTCTTTCCTCCAGTTAGTTCTTCCTTTTAGCTTAAGAAATTCAGCCAGCAACTTGTTTTCTCAAGTGACATGTCATTTTCTCTCTATGCACACCACCCAACCCTGTGGCTATCAAGAAGGACTACAGCCAGACAACGTCAAAGCTACTTAAAAGAACATTTTCTTCATTCACCAGAAACAAAATTCTAAGAGTTGTGTAGTTCATGTGGTGTACATCACATGTCAGCATCTGTAGACCAGTAACATCCCAGAGGTCAGGGAACCACTCGAAGAACACCACCAAAGTAAAAGCTTGTGATCCAAAGCCCTTTCCTTAATAACAAAAGTCTTGCTCTCCCAAAATAACAATGTCATCGTACAATGCAATGGCCCAGAAGAGCAGATCCACTGCCAAGAAGAGCTTTTAGCTTCCCTATCTGAGAAAACAAGTAGAGGAACTAGGCTGAAGAGATGGCTCAGAGGCTAAGAACACTGGCTACTCTTTCAGAAGATCCAGCACCCACATGGCAGCTCACAATCATCCCTATCTCCAGTTCCAAGGAATCTGACACTCTTTCTGGCTTCTGTGGGCATTCATGTATGTGGTAGTCATCCATGTAGGCAAAACACCCGTACATATTTAAAAAAAAAACACAAACAGGACTGGAGAGATGGCTAAGTGGGTAAGAGCACTGACTGCTCTTCCGAAGGTCCTGAGTTGGGATCCTAGCAACCACATGGTGGCTCACAGCCACCCGTAATATGATTGGATGCCCTCCTCTGGTGCATCTGCAGACAGCTACAGTGAATTATACCAGAGCGAGCAGGGCCGACAGAAGGTCCTGAGTTCAATTCCCAGCATCACACACATGATAGCTCACAGCCATCTGTACAGCTACAGTGTACTCATACACAGAAAGTAAATAAAATAAATCTTTTTAAAAAAAAACCACAAACAACAACCACACAGGTGCTAGTAAGTCATCAGAGGATTACATACTATCTGTGTCAGGCATGTTGGATCCCAGATCCTTAACTCCTTCAAGTAGGGTGGTGACGCTTTTATGTTAGTGTCCATGATTCACTGAGCTTGTGAGCTTGTTGCATCTCTGTCTTTAACACAGACATGGTCTCACTAATTGGTCAAATGTATAGACACAAACATCACACTAGTTATGATCCAGTCTAAAACATTAGAACAGAGACTCCTACAATCCCATTGCTCCAGCATTCTGTTTAGAAAAACCTACCTGCCTACTAGAAATTTCTTTTACTTCTATTACGAATCCAGTCTTGGATGTGTAGATTGCCCACACCAGACACAGGAGGACATCTACAAAAGAAACCGAGTGGCGAGCCCAATTCTATGGCCCTTAGGACTGTGTCTTCTCAAGTTGGGCAGAGTAATACAATTCAATGTAAGGAAGACATAATGAAAAATGCCTAACACTTGTCAAAATAAATGTTAGCTGAGTTGCTTCTGTCTGCCTGACTCCCATTTTGTTATGCGCAGAGGTGACAAACAGTGCCATTAAAAACAAGAGTCTCTCTTTCTACCTCTTTCTAAAATGTAAGTCACTGGTGTGCCAGGTGCCAAGGCTGAAGGTGCAGCCTGACCTTATCTGTCAAGAGCTGATTAAAACAGCCTTTTGTAATGGCCTACACAGGCACATATCATCACAACTAATTAGGAAGCCCTGAGAGCAGTGGAAAGGCTGGCTGAATTTTCAAGACTCCTAAGCTGTCCTGTCCAACTAGTTGCACACCTACCTACCTCAAAAACCTCTTTACCTGCAAAGTCATGCAAAGGAGAGCTCTCACTCTGTCCACATTTCCTCACTGGTTTAAAATGGGTGGCCTGCTACACTACAAATCAAGCTTTCCAAGCCTAGCTCTTATGCTGTACAGACAGGACGCTCTCTGGGAACAAGGAGATTCATTTTCAGTCGTTTCGCCCCTTACAGTCTTAGAGAATTATGAATGAGGCTCCAGAGATAAGGGGAAACAGGCAGTTTATACCCTAGCTAGTTGCTACTCCAGCTGGGAACAGAGTCTCTTACCATCTCCCCCTGGTCTGTGATAATGGCTGGCATAATTTGGTAGCCTAGAGTGAGGTGGGGTAGGATTCTCTCTGCCTGCAGTCCTACGCTGGGGACCTTACTAGAGCCTGCTCTGTTTGGTTTTCTAAAAGGAACACACAAGAATTACAAAATGTTCCTTTTAAACATTTATAAATAAAGTTCAAGAAGTTAGATGGGCTTATCAGAAACAGGCAGGAGGAATAAAATAAGCCCCACAGGAAAGGAAGCAAGAACATAGCGTGTGTACTGCAAACAATAACACTGGCAATCTGAACATGGGCCAAGCCTAACTATGTTTGGGTTGGAAGGTGGATCTTTATTGTTTGCGAATCAAGGTAGTCAAATCAGTTGCTAGGTTCTCTGAATATTGTATGTATCTTACAGCGATACTGAAGAAAGGGAGAGCCAACTGTATCCAGTTCGTGACAAGCACAGCATTTGTAAGGTTCCTCTTAACCTCTCTAGGTGTCAAGGAAAGCAACTCAAGCACACACTACTCTCTGCACTGCTCACTTCCATAGTGTGGCTGGGCTGCCTCCTGGGTCGTAGGACCCAGTGGCCTAGCACTGCATGTATCTGCCACTCCCATGTTGTCCCATGCACTCCGCAGTCCAGTCCACACCCCTGCAGGCTGTGTCTCCTTACAGACACACATGCTCTGATACTCTCCATGCTCCAGGTGGGCAGTGCTACATCCAAGCTTCCCCTCCCATCCGTCTAGGTCTAGCCTTTCTCCTGCCTAACTGACTCTTATAGCCAAGGGCCTCAGTGTAATGTTATCTTTACACAAAAGATAACCCTTAGTGGGAAAGGTTCTGTGCCCTGTATCTCATCAACAATGAACACAGCTCCACTGATGGGTGTGGGATTCCTCTGGATCTGTGAACTGAGTCTATTCTGTGGCAGTCTCAAAATGGGGAGTCTGGGGGTGAGCATGTCTTCTTTTTATGTTTCAAAACCACCTGAAAATTAGCACCTTCAGACTAGCAGTGTATAGGCAGCCCCTCCAGATCTGTATTAAAGTTACCACAAAAAGCAATGTGGCATCAAAAGGACCTGTTAAGAGAAGCCTAATACTACAACAAACTTTATCCTGGCAAACTTTATCCTGGCACAGAGAGACTTCTGTTCTGGCTGCATCTATCCCACACTCTTTACTTCAGACACCTCCTCTATCAGGCCCCAGTTACCTTGCCTGCTACTAGTCTCTATTCCAACAGTTCCTTTAGGAACTCTTAGCTTCCCTCTCCTAGTATTAGAATCTTCTCAACTTTTACTTTAAAATATTTTGCTTACTTATTTATTTGTGCATGTATGATATGGTATGTATGTAGAAGTGTTAAGAAAACTTGTGAGAGTCAGTTCTTTCTTACCATTATGTAGTTCTGGGGATTAAACTCAGGTGGTCAGACATCAGACCGGTAATTTTTTTTCTGAGACGATCTGCCCTTGCCTCTTAAGTCCTGGGATTAATGGTTTATACTACAGCTGTCCTGCTCAGATCAGTAAATTTTTTTAAAGATTTATTTTATTTATTTTATGTGTAGGAGTACACTTTAGCTGTACAGATGGCCGTGAGCTATCATCCTGTGTGTGGCTGCTGGGACTTGAACTCAGGACCTCTGCTGGCCCCGCTTGCTCCAGCCCTGTTTGCTAATTTACTGTAGCTGTCTTCAGACGCAGCAGAAGAGGGCGTCAGATCTCATTACAGGTGGTTGTGAGCCACCATGTGGCTGCTGGGATCCGAACTCAGGACCTTTGGAAGAGCAGTCAGTGCTCTTACCCACTGAGCCATCTCTCCAGCCCCCAGACCAGTAATTTTTACTTTTAACTAATACACTGAACATAAAAGTTGTATATCTTAATGTGGTACCATGTAATGTTCAACATGGAAGATGTGTAATGTTTAAATTAGGTCAAATCCAGTATTGGACCCTGAATGCTACAATACTAACCTGCCATGTAAGATGTGCCTACTAATTTAATAGTGACATGGGGGTTTTGGGGTAACCAACTCAGATCTAAGGCCTCAGATCAGCAGGGATCTAAGGCCTGCTCCACAGGAGGAAAATCACGTTCAATACTGTAAACCTGATTTACAGCTATGGCTCTGGAGGCCCTAAGCCCTAGGGGGAACCCTCTACTGATAACTTACTAAATGGACATGTTATCAAATTGCCTTCTATATATTTAAGTTTTTTCCCATATATCAGTACAGCTCTCTAACTTAGCCACAGAACGCCCTACACAGTGGGCAGTGATTAACGCAGAGACTCACAGCTGGTCAGTGTGCTGAGAGTAAGTGGCTGTTGAGTGCCCAGCCCTAAACCAGACACGTGCATCAAACCCCCACGGCTCAGGCTACGTCCTGGGGAAAGAGGCAGAAAGAATGTGAGAGCCAGGGGATGGGGAGGGTGCTGAGAAATGCCATCTTCTGTATATGACATGGCTTTTGTACTTAAAAACTTACTGCAATCATGGTTATCTGCACAAGAGAAGGCCAGGGAGCATGCAAGAGGCAGCACTGAGGAAAAAAAAAAAAAAGAGGGGACTGATGGGAGTGAATATGATCAACGTATGGATATATGAAATTATCAAAGAATATATTAAATAATTAAATCAAAAGACAAATATCACTACAATGAAAAGGTCAGAGGGACAATACCTTACCAAATGATCTACCATGGGCTGGTCACAGGACAGATTAACACGAGAACTCCTAATGCGATGCCTTAGAAAGACATCACCTACTCAGCTCCAAAGAGCAAGTCTAACATGACAGTCTACAAAGCACTGACCTAGACTATTCACAAGTATGAGTATCACAAAAGATAACAAACATTAGGCAAGGATGTTGGGACATGCCTTTGGTCCTAGCATTCAGGAGGCAAAGACAGGTAGATCTCTGTGAATTCCAGGCCAGCTAGGGCTACAAAGCAAATTCCAGGCCAGCTGGAGCTGCATAGTGAGACCCTGTCTCAAAAACAAAAACACCCAAACAAACAAACAAACAAGAAACCAACCAACCAAAAAAAGATAACAAACATGGAAATTGGTCTAGACTTTAGGAAGCAAAAGGAACCCGACAAATAACTATATGGGCAAAGGTGAACTAAAAACAGCTATAAAAAACAGTGAGCTGAGCATGTTGGTGTGTGACTCCATCCTAGCACTCGGGAAGCAGAGATAGGCGCATCTCTGAGTTCTAGGTCAGCCTGGCCTCTGTAACGAGAAATGCCTCCAAATAAAAGCAAAAAGCATTACTGAAGGAGTGGCCCAATGGCTCAGAGTAAAGGCACTTGCTGCAAAAGCCTGATGATCAGAGTTCAATCCCTGGAACCCACACAAAGGTTGACGGATAAGATGCTGTAAGGTTGTCCTCTGACCACCATGCTCACTGTGGCAAGCACTGGCCCCCCTCAACCCCTACCATATTAAAGGTGTGTACCACCATGCCTTGTCCAAAGAATAGTAATTTAAAAATAAGTGCTGGAGACCAGGCATGGTTGTGTATGTCTATAAAGCAGCATCAGGAGGCTGAAGCAGGATGATAGCCAATTCTTGGCAAAAGGAGCATACACAGTGAAATGCAGCCTCAAAAAGCCACATAACATAAAAATGCCCCCTAAAACCTGAAAATTAAGAACACTTTAGAAACAGTTGTAAAGTTTTGTATATATGTAATGTATTTTAGGTAATATTCCTGTCTCAATTTAGAATTTCCTGAGAGCAATCCTGTAGTTTGATTGTACAGAGTAATAGATATCTCACAGAATATATGCACTTAGGGGTAGAAGTACAAAGGTACAGCTAAATTCTAAAGGACTCAGAAATGTGCTGTGTGTACATACTTCAACAAACGTGCCAAATGGTAACTGAGATGCCTTGAATGAAGGATGTATGGCTGGTTATTCACTATACTATTTTAGTGGTCTTTTAGAATATTTAAAATAATTTCAATATGGAGTTTGTACTGCTACACATAGGCACACCACACACACAGTTTGAAAGAAGAAAAAAAAAAAAAACACAGTTAAAGCCAGGCAGAGGTGGCACACGCCTTCAATCCCAGCACTTGGGAGGCAGAGGCAGGTGGATTTCTGAGTTTGAGGCCAGCCTGGTCTACAGAGTAAGTTCCAGGACAGCCAGGGCTACACAGAGAAACCATGTCTCGAAAAACCAAAAAAAAAAAAAAAAAAAGACACCACAGTTAGTGCTTCAGAATATGATCATTAACTGAAAGTAACAAAGGACCAGGCCAGTGTCAGGCTAAGGAGCAGAGTGAGAAAAACAATCATCAGGCCCTATTTCCAGAGTTTTAGAATCTGAACAGAGAAAATACACATGCAGGAATCAAAGAGAATGCATACTACCCTGAACTGGGTTGTCTGAGCATGGTGCCTTGCTTGGACTTCAAACCAGGAGCTGTGTTGAAGGTATTCCATGTCAGCTGTGCTTTAAAAGGCAAGCAGGACTGTAGTCTCAAGAGAGGAGGGGCTCCAAATGGAGAGGAGTCAGATAGAACTCCAGAGACCAGATGGGCAATGCACATGCAGTTAAGGCATTGCTCTCTGCCCCCAAAGGCTGGCTTACATCAGGTTCCACTGAGTACCACATTTCAGAAGGCTTTTCAAACACAAACTGTTTTATCAGAGAGATGAAGGCAGAAAAAAAGTGAGAACAGAAAGGCCCAACAGAATGATTCCAAGGGATATCTGGGGATTTACAAGGTAGCACGAGAAACTAAAAGGTCATGAAAAACTTCAAGGGAAACATGAAACAAGAAGTAAGTTTGGAGGGGCTGGAGAGATGACTCAGTGGTTAAGAGCACTGGCTACTCTTCCAGAAGACCTGGGTTCAATACCCACCACCCACATTACAGCTCACAACTGTCTGTAACTCCATTCCCAATGATCTGACACCCTTACCAAATACATCAAGGCAAAACACCAATGCACATGAAGAAACAATAAATAAAAATTAAAGAAAGAAGAAACAAGTTTGGAGCCAAAATGAATACTGTGAGTAAAGGAAAGGTTCTCCTGTGGCAGCTACAGAGGACAGCAGCACTTCCTGCTATTACATTTAGAAAAGAGTGCTGAGCTCTCTGCAGAAGGGAAGACAGAAGACCGATTCCAAAGTGTCATGTGAATCACCTGAAAAAATGGCTAGTCCAATGAAGTAACCGTGAATGACAAGGAGTCAGGGTGTGGTGGAGCAAGAACAACCTGGCTTTGATATTATCTTTAAGGTAGATAGATTAATGAAGGTAATAAAAAAGTAATAATGATATTACCTTTAAGTCTAAAATCAAACTTTTCTCACTCTGGATAGGCAATCATGGCACTGAACTAGCAAGAAGACATATGTATTAGCAATATAGTCACAATGGCTTGAAATTAGCCTAGTAATCAAACTGGGGATATCAGGCCAAAATACAGTAGGTTCAGACTCTTAACATTGTGGCCAAGTTCTTCCCAGTGAAACCAATAATCACAAACAAGCTCTGAAGGCCAGTGACAACACCTGCCTTACTATACAGGTGTTGTATAGTAAGTATAGTAAGTATACTATACTTTAGTAAGTATAGCATACTATACTTACTAAACTCTGTCTTAGTCAGGGTTTCTATTCCTGCACAAACATCATGACCAAGAAGCAAGTTGGGGAGGAAAGGGTTTATTCAGCTTACTTCCACATGGCTGTTGATCACCAGAGGAAGTCAGGACTGGAACTTAAGCAGGTCAGGAAGCAGGAGCTGATGCAGAGGCCATGGAGGGATGTTCCTTACTGGCTTGCTTCTCCTGGCTTGCTCAGCCTGCTCTCTTATAGAACCCAAGACTTCCAGCCCAGGGATGGCACCACCCACAAGGGGCCCTATCAATTGAACACTAATTGAGAAAATGTGCCAAAGCTAGGTCTCATGGAGGCACTTCCCCAACTGAAGCTCCCTTCTCTGTGATAACTGCAGCCTGTGTCAAGTTGACACACAAAACTAGCCAGTATAATTGACCCCTTGTCAACTTGACACAAAAACACATCACTATTAAGCCTAAACCCTTATGTTCTTATTCACCCCCAACATCTAAAGTCCCACAGTCTTTACATATTAAAAGTTCAATCAATTTAATATGTCCAATATCTTTTAAAATTCAAGGTCTCTTAACTGTGGGCTCCACTAAAACACTTTCTTCAAGAGGGAAAAATATCAGGGCATAGTCACAATCAAAAGCAAAACCAATGTCTGGGATCCAACTCACGATCTTCTGGGCTCCTCTAAGGGCTTGAGTCACCTCTCCAGCTCTGCCCTTTGTAGCACACATCTTGTCTTCTGGGCTCCAGATGCCTGTACTCCACTGCTGCTGCTGTCCTTGGAGGTCATTGCATGGTACTGGCATTTCCAAAACACTGCTGTTACTAGGCTTTACCAATAGCCTCTCATAGACTGTCTTCACGGTGCCAAGCCTCAACTCCTTTGCATGACCCCTTCAGTCCTGGGCCATCAATTGCAAACTGAGGCTGCACCTTCACTTATGGCCTTCCATGGCCTCTCACTGTGCCGAGCCTTAGCTGCTCTTCATGACCCCTTCGTGCTGTCAAAACCAGTACCACCTGGGTGACTCTTACACATTACCAAATCCTGCTGCAGCACAAGGTACAACCTTGGCTATCTCTAGAACACAGCCTCTTTGTGCTCTCAGAAAACACTTTCCAGAAGATGTTACCTCAGAGATACTGGTCTCTTCTTAATCACTGCTAATTTCTTAGTTCCAGCTAACCAGCATCAATAGTCCCAGCAATGCAAAGTTTTCACTTTAGTAGTTCTGTTATCTTGTTAATCACAGCTGATACTTCAGCCCCAGCTAACCAGAACCACAGAATCTCCACAATCAAAACAACATGGCCCTGATAAGAGTCTTTAATCTTCCCTCTGAAATTTCACAAGCCAGGCCTCCATCTCTGCACTGTTCTCAACATGATCTTCTAAGCTCCCACAGAACATCCCACAGAGTTCTTAACCAGTGGTTCTTCTAGCTCAAAGTTCCAAAGTTCTTCCACAATCCTCCCCAAAACATGGTCAGGTTGTCACAGGAATACCCCACTTCTCTTACCAATTTGTCTTAGTCAAGGTTTCTATTCCTGCACAAACATCATGACCAAGAAGCAAGTTGGGGA
>JADRCD010221098.1:0-50677 GCA_019843815.1 Montemys delectorum
AGAGTCCCCAGGACATGATGTGACCCCTGGTAGTAACCAAGCCAAGAGAGTTTGTTCTACATCACTAAGATGTGTGGCATGGTCACTGGGCCTCCCTGGATCCTCTGAAGATGTGAATTATCCTCACACATACCTCCCACTCCAAATGTAGCAGATAGGAGAGAAGGTCAGTAGAGGAATTCCTTTTGCATGGGGTTTTCACACTCACAGAACTCCATGTACATACACTGTATGGGCACAGATCTACACACGCAGGCACGCACACACTCTCACACATACCACACACACACACACACACACACCACAGTATCCATGTCTATTCACACAGAACAGGTTGGGTCATGGTGGGCTACTACAGTCAGCATAGCAACCAGATAGAGAGGGAAGTTCAGACCACACAGGATGAAGGTGGCAGCAAGAAGAGGTTCAGGGTATCTACATACATCTACACAAGTACACACACACGCTGGGGTGTCCACACATCTTGAGCATGTGCCCTCGGCATGCATGTTGGTGTGCATGTGTGATCACGCCTGCTGCTATCTATGTGCGGCAAGGTGGAAGGGGACCCATGGCAAGGTGAGAGCCAGGGACTCCAGGGTCTGCGTGACGGTGAGAGTGGCTGGAACGGCCTGGGTCTGTTTTGGGAGTGAGCTTGGAGCAGGGGGAAAAGTGAAAGGGGGGGGGTATTGCTCCCGATGTGTGGGGAGGGTAGAGGCCTACAAGCCCAGTGTCCCCCCGATGGATGACGCCAAGACCACCCCCAGCACCACACAGCAGATGATAATCATGATTTTCTTCTGCAAGTAGAAAAGGTGAGTGAGAAGGAGGGAGAGGAAGAGGGAAAGAGAGGGGTAGGGAGAGAGGGAGACAGACAAATGAAAGGAGTGTTGGGATGTGGGACATGAGGAAAAAGAGGGGAGAGAAAACAGAAACAGGAAGCGGTCAGAGCCATAGATAAGGCCTCTCACCCATTTCATAACTGCCACACCCCACCCACTGATCTCCTAGCCTGCCCCCCTGCATCAGGCAACCTCCGCTGGCTTACCCTCCTGGCCTTGCTCTGATATTTCACAGCTTTCTTGGTGTCAGACACGGCTCTTTCCACGTAGTCCACGGAGTGTTCCACGTTGTACTCAATTCGGTCGATCATCTCACCCTGCACACAGAGGAAATGTGACGAGGGACGGAGAGCAGGGCTGGCAAAGGCAGCCTTGGGGCTCAGGGAGGCTCTCGGACCTGGGGTGGCAGGGCCTGTACCTGGCTCTCTACAAGCATGGCCATGTCCACAAACATGTCGTGCAGCTCTCGGATGCTGGTTTCCAGTTTGATGATCTCATTGTGCCTTGTCTCAATCTCATTCAGGGCTTGTTTCGTCATCTGCGAGTCCATTTTGATCTAAGGTGATGGGAGGAAGAAAGGGCAGTGATCACCCATTGCCCGTGGAACAGCTTTGGTTCAACAGAGAGTTTGGGTTCATATCCTTGTGTAGTGATAATTTTGGAATTTTGGTTTTCTTTAAAAAGAAAACACACAGAAATATTGTAAGAATGTGTGTTCATTTCAATCCCAGGTGTGTGGTGTGGGGCTGCTTCACAGTGTCCACAGCAGCTGACTGTGATTTGCTTCATGCTCTGGCAGGGGCGTGATTTTGCAAGTGGCAGATAGTTTCTGCGATTGTATGATGTAGGATGAGAATATAAATATCTCACCAAAAGATGGAGTTAGTGGTGGTGGTGGCTGGCTGCTGTTGTTTGTAGTTTGTTAAGTTGTCATGTGCAAAGAAGAAAGAAATCCTGATGGTGGTAAGGTGAAGATGGAACTGCCCCAAGCGACTTGAAGCTGCTACTCAGCAGGAAGTAGTCTAATAATAATGTCACCCCCTTCCCCTCTATCCTATTTTCTCTCCTTTCTAGTGTTAGGAGGTTGAAAGGGTGGAAAAAAGAAGAGCCCACAAAGTAGCAACACTGGCTACATCCTTGGGCAAATTATTTACCTTCTTCTGGACTTTCCTAACACCACCTAGAAACTGTGGATCACAGTAAGCCACCTGCCTCAGAAGATTATTGTGAAACTGAGTGCTTTGTGTGTGGAGCTTCAATTGGTTCCTGGAACACGTTGGCATCAAAGAGAAGTTTGCAAATTATAAGAGAAAAGCTTGTAGAGAGCCCACAACCTCCCCGAAGGGCACACAGGTAGCCCGGGGAAGAGAGATGGTCAGAGCTGACAGGGTGATGTGGGAGATACAGCAGGTAGGAAAGAAGCAGCAGACAGGGAGGTTGGGATCAGAAGGCTGCCCACAAGTCGACAGGAGCCTTCATGAGATGAGGCAGGGGATAAATAAGAGAAGAAATAAAAAATGTACTACGGCCTCAGGAGCAGAAATTCCAGCTCACAGCTACACTGCCCCTCAGCTCCTGACCTGGGCTGTTGGTCACCACTGTGTTTAGACCACAGTAGGCAGTTGCTTTCTTCTAACACAGACCAGTACCAACATCACCACAGGTCACACACCTCCACCTCCACGCTGGCAGCCGGGGGCTGTCTCCCTTCCTGCTCACATTTCCTGCCTATACTGTAAGAACTAAGGTCTTCTGCCTGCTGCCCTGCAAGGGTCCCCCCCCCCCCATGTTGTCACTGCTCTTTCCCAGTTTTCTCATACCTAAAGGCTCACTTGTCTTTTTTTATTTTAGATGTTTAAAAATGTGTTCTTGAGGGGCTGGTGAGATGGCTCAGCCATTAAGAGCACTGACTGCTCTTCCGGAGGTCCTGAATTCAAATCCCAGCAACCACCTCCATCTGTAATGGGATCTGAAGACAGCTACAGTGTACTTACATATAATAAATAAGTAAGCCGGGCAGTGGTGGCGCATGCCTTTAATCTCAGCACTTGGGAGGCAGAGGCAGGTGGATTTCTGAGTTCAAGGCCAACCTGGTCTACAGAGTGAGTTCCAGGACAGCCAGGGCTACACTGAGAAACCCTGTCTCGAAAAACCAAAATAAATAAATAAATTAATAAATAAAATTAAATTAAAAAAAATAAAAATGTGTTCTCAAGTGTGAATTTAGTGCCACATAGGTAGGGGGAGGTGGACGCCCCTGGAGCTGGAGCTGGAGCTGCAGGAAGTTGTGAGGCCCTGACATGGGTGTTGGGAACTGACCTTGGGTGCCTAAAGGCTAACCCATCTCTTTCCATATCCTGTTGTCTCTTGAAGTGCATTTCAATGAAACCTATTGACATCTTCCTTGACTCCAGTATTAATAACCCCCAGCCAACACCCAGGGCTCATCTACAGTTTCCTCAGTCCCTCCTCACCAGGCTCCCAACCACTAGCATTGTTGTGAAACAGAGTGAGCTTACAAACAGTTTCCACTCCCACAATGGAGTGCCAGGGGGTCAGAGGTCAACTCTTTTTTTGTTTTGTTTTTCTGAGACAGAGTCGTTCCATAGAGTCATGGCTATACTGAAACTTGCTGTATAGACTAGGCTGGCCTTGAACTCACAGAGATCCTCCTGTCTTTGCTTCCCAAATGCTGGGATTAAAGGCATGTGCCATCACGCCTGGGGAGTGGCCTGTGGATTGTTGCCAATTACCATACGGCAGAACTCTTGACTTGGTGGAGTCAAGTTCTTAGCAAATTCTTTCACCTTCTGGGCCAATTTTCCTCTTCTGTGAAATGGGTTTCCTCTGAGATTGTAGGGAAGATTAAATGAAGGTGGCCACAGTGATGCATGCCTCTAATTCCAGTTGAGGCAAGAGGATTGACTGGGAGTTAAAACAAGCCTGGGGCACACAGCATGATCCTGTCTCAAAACAAAACAAAACAAAACAAACCCCTGCAAGTGTATAGCACCTGGCACACCAGTATTAACCATTTTTAAAGGAGGTGCCTTTCTGCTCTGCCCCCGTGGAATCTTCCAGTTCTTGGTCCAAGCTGTCGGAGATTCCAGAGTGGACAAGGAGGAGAGGAAAAGGTTTACCCGACAGACCCTGACCCCACCCGGGGGAGGGGCTCACGTCGTCCGTGAAGATGGCCAGCTTCCCGCTTTCCAACATGTCCTCCAGTTCTTCGTTGGTAGTAGTCCTGCCAGCTGTGTGGAGAAAGGACCTCATGCTCAGGAAGTGGATCTAAGGGAGTGGGAAGAAGGGAGCAGGACTCCACGACCCACCCTCCCACTAGGCTGAGATCTAGAGTCCGCTCCAGCGAGGAGCCCCCTGGACGGGGGCCTGGCAAGTCCTGGGAGTTTGGGAAAGGGAGAGGCACACTCACTGATCTCCAGCTGCCTCTGGATGCGGTCCTTGCAGCGGTCCCGGTACTTGGACTGAGTTGCATTATATTCGGTCATTACCTCCACGAACTTCCGCGAGAGTGTGGAGTGCTAGGGAGATCAGGAGTTAAGTCACAGCAGAGCAAAAGGGACTCGAGACCCAGAAGGCTGCAGCACCACTCTCCCACTTGTATTAAGAACCTTAGTCCCGCCCACTAGTCCCCATCCTTCACCTGCCCGATGGCCCCCTGCTCTGTGAGCCTACCTGGGTCTTGCGGATACGCAAGTCCGCGGAGGAACGATTCAGCCCCTCTTCCTGTTCAATGCTTTGTTCGATCGCTATGGAGAGAAGGCGGTAACAGGCTGGAGACCCGAGGATGGAGTGGGGGACCCGGGTCTGGGGTGTGGGAAGAGGTTAGGTTCCAAGCCTGAGAAGAGGCACCATGTCCAAGAAAAGCTTTGGTGAGGATTATTTGCGGGCTGCCAAGTACACACGCTGGGGTTTGAGGGGGTTCCCTAAGGCAGGTAGGGAAAAGTCAAAAGGTCACCAGACAGAAGGTTTGTTCTGTTGGAAGGATTTTACCTTGGAAAGAACCCAAGCACACAAGGGAATAAAGCCAGTCCACTAGAGAGAACTGCCCCTAAGTAATGTCCAGTTCCTCTCACCTCTGAGCAAGAAGCAAAATCCACTTTTTTTTTCTTTTAAAGACTGGGTGTTGTTACATTGTTTGGAACTTGTGGTCTCAAAAGACATTCCTGCCTCAGCCTTCTGAGTAGCTGTTCCTACAGGCAAGGCCCTCTGCTACCTTCTAACCTTCTTGGTGGTTATCTTAGTCAGGGTTTTAGTGCTGTGACTGAGGCAACTCTTATAAGCACATTTAATTGGGGCTGGCTTATAGGCCCAGAGGTTCAGTCCATTATCATCAAGGTGGGCAGGCATGGTGCGGGAGAAGCTGAGAGTTCTACATCTTCATCTGAAGGCTGCTAGCAGAATACTGGCTTCCAGGCAGCTAGGATGAGGGTCTTAGAGCCCACACCCACAGTGCCATGCCCACTCCAACAGGGCCACACCTTCTAATAGTGCCACTCCCTGGGCCGAGCATATAGAAACCATCACAGTGGCCATTCAGTTTACAGAGGAAAATTAGCTTTCCTCCTCTGCCTGTCCTGTGAGCCCTACTTTTTTTGTTTGTTTGTTTGTTTTCGAGACAGGGTTTCTCTGTGTAGCCCCGGCTGTCCTGGCACTCACTCTGTAGACCAGGCTGGCCTCGAACTCAGAAATCCGCCTGCCTCCGCCTCCCAAGTGCTGGGATTAAAGGCGTACGCCACAACTACCCAGCTCCCATTTCTTTTTTTAATCTTATTTTTTGTTTTGTTTTGTTTTTTTGAGAACATTTCTCTGTGTAGCCCTGGCTGTCCTGGAACTCAGACCTTTGCCTGCCCCCTGCAATTCCCATTGGTGCTAAGACACCTCCCAGCTGAGTTCTCACTTCTAAAGGATGTTCTGAACTTCTTCTAGACTGTGTCTTCCTGGGACGTCATTCAGATTTTCTGAGAAGAGCTTGCAGTGACAGCTTCTGCAAGTCAGATCAGAAAATGTAGCAGGGACAAATCCCCCAGACTGCAGATCCCCCTAGGATTTGCAAAGGCCTCTGGGCCAGTCCTGAGAGTGCCACCTCTCTCTGTCCCACTGGCAATGGGGGGGAACGGAGCAGGGGTGTGGCTTCTGCTATCCTGTGAGCAGAAGCAGGCACAATGACTGAGTGCTTTCACTAGCTGTACCAGTCAGGAAAGCACAGGCACACATGACCAGGGATCCAGACCTGTTAGCCCTGCCCGGGGCCTTATTTATTATCAGGCCTAAGGCTAGGGCCAATTCTGGACAGAGGGGTCTTTTATAACTGTTGTAGGAACTTGGTAATATTGGCTGATATTTCACGATAGAAACTGGAGTTCAAATTCATGAGAATTCAAGGTCACCCTGATGCCACCAACTGGAGGAAGATAGAAAAGATAGAGTGTTTGTTTGTTTTGGGTTTTTTGTTTGTTTGTTTGGTTGGTTTTTGGTTTGTTTTTTTCCTGGTCAATTTCTTAAACCACGTTCCCTTTTTCTGTCTTCTGTCTGGACATGTTCCTGAACTCCTGACTACAAAGTTTTCCTCATGGCCTTCTAAAAAGTGTTCTACGTCAAAGCCAATGGGTCTGAAAAAACCAAGGTGTCCTGGGCCCGAAACCTGCTTGCCCATCTCACCCTTCTGAGTGCTGAAGGCACTGGAGCAACCACTGTGCCTGGATACAGCCTGACTTGCCTGGATACAGCCTGACTTGCCTGGATACAGCCTGACTTGCCTGGATACAGCCTGACTTTTATGGGACTTGTTTCGAGATTATCATCTTATAACTCTGGCTGGGCTGAAACTTACTATGTAGACCAGGTTGGCCTTGAACTCACAAAAATTTGCCTGCCTCTGCCTCCCTAGCGCTGGGACTAACGGTGTATACCACCAGCCTGTCAACTCTTATGTTTCCTATTTGAGACTTTTAAATGTTTTTATGTGTATTGTGTTTTGCCTGCATGTATGTCTGTTGTGAAGGTGTCGGATCCCCTGGAACTAGAACTTCAGATACTTGTGAACCCTTGTGGGTGCTGAGAACTGAACCTGGGCTCTCGGGAAGCCAGTGCTCTTAACCACTGAGCTATCTCTCCAGCCTCTGAATTCGAAATTCTTGGTAAGACATCATCTGGAAAAAGAAAATACTTTGCAGTCAAGACTGGAAGAAAAAAGAAACTGTACAATGTCTTCAGTTTTCCCTACTAGGCTGATGAGCGAAGAGAGGACAGGGGCTGTCTACAGTGAGTAGCACTAGAGGCTGGACTCCTCTATGGAGATTGCGCGAGCGTGACTCTAGAGCACACCGAGTACAAAGGGCTTGTTTTTATCGGTTAGCATCAGAGGCTCTTGCCTGGCCTCCTAGTAAGTCCAAAAGGACCTGAAACTTGTGTCTTTATCCCCTCACACAAGGTTAGTGACCTTGGGAACAAGCCCCTCCCCCACCCCACCCCCAAAAGTCTGTCTAACACCTTGCAAGGAGCCTTAGTGCTATAGAGGCTTTGGTGAATAAATGCCCTATCCTGCTGAATTACCAGGGTGCATAAGCGGCGGTTCCTTGACGCTGCTATTCCCCTGGCACCAGCAGACAAGGAGGTTCCCAACCCACAATGCTTTGAGGGAAGGTGGTTATTAGCAGCACCCAAGTTCTTAAATTGGAGTGAATACACGAGCAGTTGGCAAGGCCCTCCTGAAAGCGTGCCAGCCCCTGATGTCAGCCACACAGTCCAATCTGTCCTGAGCTGAGGATACTAATTCAGAAACATTTGCTGAGCCCACCTACTGGGTGCTCAGTGTCGTGCTCGGAGCCTGTTCAGGCCAAATGAGGACTGATCAAAATTAAAACCTCTTGGAAAAGTACATTCCTCTCAGCTTTCCCCCTCTCCTTCCTGAATTCTCCGAAATAGAGCCTCGGTACATAGCCCACACTCGCCCGGAACTCTCACTCTTCCTGTGGCAGCTTCTGAGTGCTGGGATTATAGGACCTCCCCACCGTGACTGGCTGGAAATCTGTATTTTTCTGATTGATGGCTCTCAGGTGCAATTCAGGCAGCAACCTTACTTGGCTCATTTCCCTGTCAAGTGTTTCCAAAGAACGTGGGCAAAAGTGGGCTTGCATATTTCTCAATGTTTAGGAATTTGACCCCCAGAGTCCTGTTTTTGTCTCATCTAATGCAGGGGCAGAGAGCTCTGTTCTCGGGGGCGGGACTGCGGTCCTCACCTTTCAACTTGGACCTGACCTTGTTTGCCGTCTTTTTGATGTCTGCCGTGAGGTCCTCCAGCTCCTGTTTAGTCTCTGGGGGGAGGGCAAGGAGGGAAGTGAGAACCCAGGTGGGGCCCCAGGCCCTGGGTCCCCCTGAAGCAGCACTCACTCTCATCAGGGTTGGGGGCGGCAAGAATGGCGCTGTGCTGTTTTTTCACTTGCTCCACATCCTCAGACAGTTTCTCGATGCAGCCTCGGATCTCTTCCACCTGAAGCAGGAAATCAGTGGCACCTTATCCAGGCTGGAGGGTCAAATGGGGCCTATCTAGTGTTCAGTGAAATCAGCCAAACCCAGAAGGCCGAGGAGGTGTGCAGGGACAAGGGAATACACAAGGCCGAGGAAGCAGAAAGAAGGGGCAAGCTTCCTTCCACTCCAGGCTACATGGGGAGCTCTACCTGCTCGAAGAACTCATCCATAAAGTGGTCTCGATCCACGTGAACCACCTCCTCTTCATCATCACTGTCTTTCGCCTGGAAGCAAAGCAAGGCCAGATTCATGAGCAGTCCCTCTCCTGTTCCCCAGGGTTGGCTCTACCTCGCCGCTCCTCTACCTACCACACATAAATGGGCGGTATCAATTCCAGACTCAGAAAGGGGATCTTGGCCCAGCACTTGGGAGGCAGAGGCAGGCAGATTTCTGAGTTTGAGGCCAGCCTGGTCTACAGAGTGAGTTCTAGGACAGCCAGGGCTACACAGAGAAACCTTGTCTCGGAAAAAAAAAAAAGGGGGGGGGGGGGAATCTTGGGAAGGGCCCTCATCAAGAGGGATGGCAGGGACACCAACCCGCAGAGCCAGCACTGGATATCTTGAACAGCAATGTCTTATATGCTAGTGTGCCTTAAGGAGTCAGCCAAAGGCATTCTCTGAGATTTGAACGGTCTCATCTGTTCAGAGTCTCCCTGGGAAAGAGACACTGCTGTTGACTGCTGGATATGGACAAATTTCAATACTTCAACACCCAGCTAAATGTCAGCCTTGTGATGACTGGCTCTGGGTTCCAAGGAGGATTCTAGAATGGTTTTCCAGGACTGTGAAACTCCCTACTACCTCCTAGCAGTGCCTGCCCAAGTCTCCCTTTTCCCTACCACAACCTGACCATCCATTCCCTTTCTAAAGGTCCCACCACTGCCAAGCTGCCGATGGCTGAAGCCAAGTTGAGCAAGCAGAGCCAGGCCCAGTAAGGGCTGGCTGAGCATGTCGGCAGTACTCTCTGACCCACTTCATCCCACACTCCCTCCTCCCACTGCACTGTCTCTTCCCCATGCAGCCACCCACTTTCTTCCAGTCCCTTCCAACCACACACCACCAACTCTCTCTGACTCGGATTTCCCAGTTGCAACCTGCAGCTGCTCAGCCCTCCACCCTCAGGGCTCAGAGACACAAAGGGATTCACCCACCCACACTGCCATCTCCAGGCAGACCAGTGACACAGACAGAAGAGCTGACACACAGGCACACAGAAATAGGCCCCCCAACACCCACGTGGAGCCACACAGACCCAGGCAGAGCTACACTGCTGACACGCGGACAGAGGGAGAGGAGGAGGGTGCTGCCTGTTCACCCAACATCTTCGAGCCCCACAACTGCGTTCTCACCCAGAGTTGGGCGGAAGGCACAAGAGGGCTCCCCTGGGATCCCCATTCCTCTCTGCTTAGAAAAGAAGTTTCAGGGTAAAGTTGAGCTCAGCCCATCAACAGACATTAAGTCTGGAGCCCTAATCAGCCCCAGGGTTGAGCCCGAATCACAAAAAGGTTGAGCCAGAGTTCAGACAGAATGCAGCCAAGAGAGCCTGGGTGAAATCAAGAGAGCAAAGCCAAATGGCAGCTGCCTTCAAGTGGAGCCGCTGGGACCTGACAGGGCTGGAATAGATCACAGACAGGCCCTCATGGAAGTCAGACATGAAGGAACTGCACTTGGCTCTGATGTATCTCAGTCTGTTCGGATTGAACCCAGACAGAGCCAGATGGGACCAAGCTGCAACTAAGACACTAAGATCACTTGGGATCTGCAGAGTAGGGGCAGCTCTGAGACCAGCATAACCCAGAGGAGACCTCCTGTGGCAGGCCAGAAAGTCACCTGCTTCTGCCCAGGTCTTGCTCAAACCAAACTCGAAGGTCTCAAAGACCCTGCTAGGACTTTTGGCTTCTCCAGCCTCAACCTGCCTGAGGATGGACACCAGAAGACGTTGGCCCTGGAAGCCTGTCGAGCAGGAGCAGGGCTCGTCTCAAGGATGGACCAGTTTCTCACAGTGCGTTCCAGCTTCTCATCCTCCAGGGCCACAGTCTCCTGCTGACCTTCTCATCCTCTTCCCTTCAACTCACCCTTCACCGGCTTCACACAGGGGAGGGGAACCTTCCTCTTCTCTGTCTCTTTCCCTTCCCACGCCAACTCAAGGAGGTCCTTCCTAAAGTCTTATTTCAGCTTCACCTATTTTCAAAGCCTCGGTCCTTAGGTTCTTCCTAGACTATCCAGGCTGCCTATTTACTTGCACTTGAGAAGAAAAAAAGGTAGAAGGGCCTAAGTATGATTGGTTTGGCTAGTAAATACAAAGAGAACTAAAACTCCTGTGTGCAATCACACTCACAGTCATAATCCCTTCTGATCCTCCCCAGCACAGCCCTGTGAGAAAAGCTGGACAAATACTGTTCCCATTTCATAAATAAAGGAGCACGGACCCAGAGTGGGCAAAGGACAATGACTTGCCTAAGGACACCAGGCAGACTGGAACTAGAGCACCGTGGTCTAGGCACCCTAGCTCTGCTTCCCTGAAGGCTCTTTAGCCAATATTTGCCGTGCATGGGTTCCTTTCCTCCTGGGGACAGCTCCTGCTCAGGCCTCTGCATCCTGAGTAGCCAGGCAAGCAACGCTGCCTACCAGCAGGCATCTTACATTCTTTTTATGTCTTTGGATCTTCACCAAAACTCTATAGAGAGGAGCTGCAGCCATGGCTTGGCTGTTAAGAGTGTGTACTGGTCTTGGAGAGGACCCAAGTTTAGTTCTCAGCATATATGTTGGGTGGCTCACAACCACCTGCTTGTAACTCCATTCGAGGGGATCTGATGCCCTCTTCTGGTCTCTACAGGCTCCTGCACACACGCACACACACACACACACACACACTCTCTCATTCATTCTCTCTCTCTCTCTCTCTCTCTCTCTCTCTCTCTTTAGAGCCAGGTGTGGTGGCACACACCTTTAGACCCAGCAGTCAGGAGACAGAGGCAGGCAGACTTCTGAGTTTTGGGCTATCCTTGTCTACAGAGTTCCAGGACCGTCAGGGTTGCACAGAGAAATCTTGTCTTAAAAACAACAACAAAAATAAATAAATAAAATCTTGTTGTTATGTCTTAAAAATAAAAACAGGATCTGGAGAGATAGCTCAGTGGTGAAGGGCAGGGGCTGCTTAGCCTGCACAGGATCCAGATCAGCTGGGGCCACAGAATAAGATACCTGGCAGACACACACTTTTAATTACACTAGAGGCAGAGGGAGGTGGATCTCTGTGACTTCAAGGCCAGACTGGTCTACTACATAGCCAGTGCCGAGCCAGACGGGACGACATCATAAGTGTCTGTCTAAAGCAAACAAACATATAAACAGTGTGACAACCACTGACCCACACAACTGCAACACTGGCAAATACTACAGAGACTGACGAAGTGCTGGGTGCTGGTCTGCACATGCTCGTCCATTTAATTCACTCTTTAAAAAAAAAAAAAGACAATTTATTTTATGTGCATTTGTGCTTTGCCTGCATATATATCTGTGTGAGTGTATCAGGTCCCTTAGAACTGGAGTTGCAGATGGTGATGAACTGCCATGTGGGTGCTGGGAATTGAACCCAGGTTCTCTGGAAGAACAGCCAGTGCTCTTAACTGCTGAGCCATCTCTCCAGCCCCATTTAATTCACTCTTGACCTCTTTCTGTCTGTCTGTGTCTGTCTCCCAACTCTCACCCCCGTGTATGTGTGGTGTGTGTGGTGTGTGTGTGTGTGTGTGTGTGTGTGAGACACACAGGGCCTCATGCTTAAGCAACACTCTGTCACTGAGTGACAGCCCCAGCTCCTGGTTTTCTGAAAGTCTTACTGTAGCTCAGGGTAGCCTTTAACTTGGAATCCTCCTGCCTGTTTCCCCGAGTGCTGAGATTATAAACCACATCACTGCCAGACCCATTCATTTAATTCTTATAACAGCCTCCCGAGATAGACATTATCACAGCCCCCTTTTATAAACGGGAGAACTTTAAGTAGAAAGAGGCCAAAAAGCCAGTACCAGTTCAACAGCCCTGTGGGCTTCCGCCCTCCAGGCCTCACACCTTCTTGTCAAGCTGCAGTCTCCTCCTGCAGAGGGCCCAAGGAAGTGCAGGGAAATGCCTACTGCTGCCAGGGGAGAATCTCTGAGAGTGGACTGTGAGCCCTTGTGTCTTCTGTGCAGCAGGTGAGGAGACAGCTCAAACACACTGCCCTGTTGCTGGAGGCCTCACAGCAAACAAAGCCAGAGGTCGAGCTGGAAGTGAGGACCTGTCAAGTCTCCAGGTTCTTTCCAGTCACCCTGATGACAGGCAGAAGTTCTCCATCCTTACTTGACCACAAAGAGAGCTATCCTGCCCACTCTCTTTTGTTCTATTTCTCTGTCCCCCTCCCCCTTTCTTCTTTCTAGGGTCTCACTGTGTAGCCCAGCCCACAGTAGCCTTGATCTTGCAGCAATCCTCCTGCCTCATCCTCTCAACTGTTGGAATTCAGCTATGAGCCCATATCCAGTATGTAGTTCCTTACATTTAACCTCACAACCATCCAATGAGGTAGATGCTCTTATTCCTATTTGACAGATGAAGAAATTGAGGCACAGAAAGATTACATAACTTGTCCAAAGGTGGTCAGCCAAAAAAGGTGTTGGCAGATGGTAGGGCATCGCTTGTCACTGTCCACCAATTGGTAAACACCTGGAAGGACTCGATTAATAAAAGCTTTTGTCACTTGAAGCTTCCTTGCCTTGAGGGGCATCCAATCCAATTCCCCAGCTCACAAGTGTGCATTTACAAGTATGTGTTTGTGTGTGTGTGTGTGTGTGTGTGTGTGTGGTGTTGAGCACTGAACTGAAGGTATCAAATATACACATCCTTACACACACTACCATCCACTGTCCACCCAGGCTCCTTGGGGTTCGAGCACTACATCATTTGATTTAGGGCCATCAGATCTTGCACTCCTCAGGATTCTGTCCATCTGCCTCCGTAGTTTGGGCCCTCGTTCCCCCAATCTCCCATGGTGCAGCCTAGCCCTTCATTTCTCCTCCAGCAGCCCACCCAGTCCACCTGTTCCCTCCTGATCTTCCTGCCTCCCCACATCCCTCATCATGAGAAGTAGCAGGAGGGGGACAGACAGGAGGATGTGATGGAAGCAAGCATGTGCCACTGTATTCATGGTGGCCAAGGAAGGTCTTTCTGAGGAGGTGACGTCTGAGTTGAGTCTAGTTGTGCTGCAATTTGGGAGAAACTGAATTTAAGGCAATGGGAGTCACATTCTGGGCAGAAGAACTCGAGGCAAAAAAAGGCCCAGTGCCCTGGAGGTTATGAATGAATGTCCACTCTAGGCCTCTGCCTCCTCTGACAAGCCGATGCCTCCTTCCTCACTGCGGCTTTCCGGCCTCCCCTAACCCCTCTCTCCCTCCTCCCCCAACTCCCCCCCACCCCCAGCTGGGACTGGCCCTCCTGTTTTCTCTTGCTCAACCCTCTCATCACTCTGTGGCCTGCTTGGCTTCCTCCTCGGACCTGGGACACTTGCTCAGCTGAGGTTCCATATCCAACATTGAACCTCCTAGTTCCCAACCAAAGGTGCTGAGCAACCTGAGACAGAAAGCTGTTCAACACCAGCTCCACCAACTGCAGGACCGTGCTGGCACCTCTGGCAAGTCTGTCTCTTCCTCCTGTAGCCCTCAGGTAATTCCAAAATCAAAATCCACTAGGAGACGACCAAATGGGCTTATTCGATGTTCCAGAAGAACCTGAAAGTCACCTAGGACTAGCACCCACAGAGCACCACTGTGCCCCAGGCCCTTCTTAGACATCTTGGAAGTATTAATTAACTTTTAATTCTCAAAATAATCCTGTGAAATGAGGTGGTACCATAACTCTCAAGTGACACAGGAGGAAACTGAGGCTTGGATGTCGCTCCATGACAGAGTATCTGCCGAGTGTATTCAATACCCTCAGGTCAATCCCCCAGTACCACACACACACACACACACACACACACACACACTCCCCAAAACAAATAAAAACCCACCCACTACCACCAAACCACCCCAAGTACCAGACAGGTTAAGTAACGTGCCCAAGGTCACTCGGGAAATAGCTAACAACTCTGACTTCTAAATCTGAGTCTGAGCCCTCAACCTCTGTATGACAAAAGATTCAAAAACACCTTGGCGAGGCAAGAAGGCCTCTCGGCTAGCACTCCTGATGCCCCTTCGCCATGCCCTCCGACTCACTGCCTTCCCATAGTGTGGCTTTCAACTCTGGCTGACATTCCTACACTCCAGACATCTGGAGCTCCAATCTACACGACCCCACCCTCTCCAATCTCCACTCTCCTAAGCTGTGACAAGGAAGTATCAATGAGTACTTATGTTCCCCACCCCCCAGCTCTCCACATCATTTGCCTACTGCTCTAGCCACCTGGCTTCCTCCCCCGCCCCCAAGCTCCCCTCCTTCCCACCCCCTCCCGCAGCCCTGGCCACAGGTTTCCTCACCTCTGGGCAGGGAGCCCTGACTCACTCAGGAGTCCTCCCCACTCTTGTCTCCCTTTCCCTCTAATTACACCACATTTCCACCCCCACCTTATCGCATTTCTCTAGGTTTGGGAGTCATGGAATGTTCTTGGCTGCTGGGGATCTGAGTTCGAATTCTATTTTCTTCCTTGCTTAGCTGTGTGGCCTGGGGAAATCTTTAAACCCTCTGGGCTTCAGTTTTGCTAAATATTAGACAAGGCAGACTCTCTGTCTACCTTACCAGGAAGTTGGTTGGGATCTAATGGGATTGCCATGACAACCTGCTTTGCGAACTGCACCTGGAGGGGAGTTAGGATACTGAAGCTGCTGGTCTGGGTTTGAATCCTGCCTTTTTCTAGCTCTGTAACTTTGGCCAAGTTCCTTAATGTCTCTGGGCCTCCGTTCCCTTTTCTGTGAGATGAGATCATGCTAACACCAGCCTCATGAGCCTGCTGGGAACAGAGGTGATTTCCTATAAAACACGCACAGTACAGTTGCCATTGCTACTATGGTTTCCCTCAGGCACCAAATCCTCCTTCACATCTCCCCCCTCCTAGTCAGCTCCTCCATTCTCCCCACTTCCTTTCCAAGGAGCCACTGTGTTCCTTCCTGTGTCGCCTGTGACTCGGGTCCCCTCCGGCCTTTGGAGGTTCCCCAACAACAGAGTTCTTTGTCTCCACTCTAAAACTTGAGTTTCAAAGGCCGGAAGGTGTAACCCCGTGGTCAACTCGGCAGCCTGGAGGCCCCTGAGCCATTTGACCTGTACCACACACATACTTGCTTGATGACCTTGGGCCAGTCCCTTCCCATCCCTGAACCTCAGTTTCCCCATCTGTCAGGTAGAGTAACAATCCCTTGGAATCCATCAGGACACAGTAGCCAGTGGCCACGGCCACACGGCAGACTGGAACCTCAACCCCCTCGGGCTCAGGTCATTCTTCAAATGTCTCAGCACCCTCCCTGCCCAAAACCATTCTCCTCAGCCGGTACAGTCCCTCCACAGAGCAGCACCCCCCTACAGCCCCCTAGCCTTTCCTCCTCCAGTTCTGCTGGCCAGCCTCCTGGAGTCTGGCCTCTGGGTGCCAGCAGCATGCCCCTGGCTGCTCCCATGCTCCAGTTCCCCCAAGCACTGTGTGGCCTATGTCACACAACCCAATTCTGTAACCTGGTGGATGGATCTTTCTCTCCTCTCCCACCTTTAGGGTCACCTAAGCTGAGGCTCAGGCCCAGGGGAACTCACTTACACACACACACACACACACACACACACACACACACTCCCCCTCTGAGCAGTGCCCTCTCCCCATGGAACAACACACCAGTGCGCGTGCGCACGGACACACACACACACACACACACACACACCACCACCACCAATACCACCACACACTTCATTCACTGCCAGGTACTGGCATGTAGTCCCAACCTGTGTCCTCCACAGCATTACAAATCTGGGTCCTTTTGGATCTAGCCTGGCCAGTAACCACCCCCTCCATCCGCCTAATTTGACAAGCCTGCTCTAGGGATGATGGTGTCCCCCGATCCTCTCTTGACATTCACTTTCTCCCATCCCCAGGTTAGATTCTAGGATCCTCCTGGGCATTTGGGCTGCCCAGGCCCCTGAGACCTCTCCTGCCCCCTTGTGTCTTAATGGCCTCCAACTCCTTCCATCCACTGTCCTCCAATTGCAGGTTCACTGGAGATATCAGGTGCCAGGAGACGTTAGGGCTCCTGGTTTCCAACCTCTAGTCTCATCATTTGCCCCTCATGTCCCAGAACCTCCCCCACTCCATCCCCCAAGCGCTCCCCAAATACAGGGTCCCGCCTCCCCACCTCTCCCACCCCTTAGCTCACACTCCGCAGCTCCTGAGTCCGATCCTTCATCCTGCGACGGGCTCCTCCTCCCCTTCTTCGTCCTCCCGCCTCCGCTGCTGCTCTCTGCCTCTTGCCTCTGTGCTGGAGGCCGGGGTCTGGGGGCACCAGGCTAGACCTCCGAGGGATGTGCGGGTAAGGTGCGCGGGGGAGGGGGAGCGGGGAGCTGAGACTAGGCAGAGACAGGGGCCTGGGCCGACTGGGCTCTGCCTAGGCTGCGGTGGCGATGCGGCTGCGGCACAGGGTTGGATGGAGGGATGCGGGAGCCGAGGCGCGGGGGAGGGGGGCGGAGGGAGGTGAGGAGGAAGGGAGGGAGGGGGAGCGGAGGGGGCGGGGAGCAGGGGGCATGCGCAGCGCCCCGGGCTGGGGGCGCCTGGGGGTTGTAGTCCGGGGAGGGGCACCCAAGGGAGGGGCACTGGGGAGGCCCAGAAGTTGGGAGGGGGGAGCCCAAGAAGCAGGGAGAGATGCAGAGGCAGGGATGGAGATGCTGGGTAAACTGCAGTTGGGGTGGACGGCAGAGAAGGTCTAAGGCAGTAGACTAAGGGAATAACCTGAGAGAAGCGGAGTGTCTGTGAGCCTACGCAGGAGTTCCTTTTATTCTGTCCCTTCAGCTCTGCAGAAGACTCTTTGGGTACTAGAATAACAAACCTGACCCTGTATGTGGCTGTTGCTTGCTGAGAAGGACGTGGGGCCTGTTCTGTACATCCTTCCTCACCCAACCTGAGAGTGCCCTGGCACTGGTGGATCTCAGCTTGTCTACCCCCAAGAACAGAGTGGTCACTACCTGCTGAGACTTCTGATCTGAATTTTAGATGGCTCTGTTAAAAATGACATTTATCCTGACCTAGAGTGAATCTCAGAAATATATGCTTGCCTGCAAGGCCCCGGGTTCCATCCCCAAAACCGGGGCTTGGGGTGGGGGTGGGGTGCAGAACGAAAGGAAGATGTCTGCTGGGAGTAGAATCTTGAATCTAGTGCTGCAGAACGTCCAGGGAGTCCTCCACCCTCTGTTCTCCCTCCTTCCATCTCATCCTCAAATAGCAACTTGAGTCCTTCCTCTCATGGCAGTGGGGTTTGGACTCCCAGTCGGGTGGGCTTCGACCCTGCTTTTGCCAAATACCCAGGAACTACCTTGCGACACCATTCATCTGTGTCATGGCAGGGCCTACCATCTGTGACCTTCAACGCTTCCTACACCCAGTGGCCTTCTTGTGAAGACTTCTTTCCTTGTCTCCTGACCCCCCCCCCCCCCCGCCCCCCGTCATCTTGTTCTGGGTTCTGCCTCTCACCTCCTTCCAGCTCCTCCTCTGTTCTGTGACCCTCAGTCAGGGATCCTGGGAGCTAGTCTAAGTTCTCATCTTCTTTTTTAATCCCCTTAGGTGTGCTCACTTGTACAAGTGCACACATGTAGGTCAAAGGTCAGCGTTGGGTGGCTTCTGTCATTCCACACCTTACTTTTAGTTTTTGTTTTAGAGACAGGATCTCACATTGAACCTAACCTTACACCATTTTCCTTACACCATGATTAAGCTGGAACTTTTCTGTTTCTGTGCCTCTGGGGCTTGCAGGCTTACAGGGTTATATAGGTGTGCTGCTGTGTGGATGCTGGAGAGCTGAACTCAGGTCCACTTCATCCACGGAGCCTAGGTTCTTATCTTGGCCTACTACTCCTGCATCTTCATGCCTGTAGTCCCTACTCACCTATTCCTGTGAACCAGGTAGTCTCAGAGGAAGGCTCTGCTATAAGCCAGGGCCAAGAACACAGAGACAAAAGATGCTGCCAGAGACTTACCGATAGTGAGTATGGCCAGGACTCTGGTGTCGGGACCCCGAAGGCATAGTGCTAGCCTTTGCTGGCCTGGAAGTCCTTCTTCCTGTTCCCATCAATGATGGCATCTCTACCTACCCAGCCACTCAATGGAGCAGAATCTGTCCCGGACTCCCTCCCCTTCCCACAGCGCTAATGATGTGTCCTGCGTGTCCTCCCTACATGGTAACTCACCAAGCCTCCTAACCACTACTGCTATCCCAAGTGTACAGATCAGCAAGCTGGGGCTTCAGAGGGCTAAGTACTATGTCTGGTGATACAAGATGCAGTTCTCTTTGGCAGTGTCTCCTTCCCTCCCTCTAATGCCAGAGATTGAAGCTAGGCTTGTCACAAGCCAGGTAAGTGCTCTACCACTAAACTACAGCTCAGTCCTGGTTTGCCATGTCCTGAAATTCCTCCTGTCAGAACTACTTCAGGCCAGCCTGCGCCCTCCTCACCTTCCTTTCCCCTGGGCCACCAGGGCCGGTCCTCGCTGGTCTTCCCTCTTGAAGGCCCTTCCCTTTATGTCCTCCTCCCTCCCTGATTCCTAGTGGTATCTCCAAGTTGTCTGAGTATGCTAACGTTACCTGTTGAGCCCCCGCCTCCCACATCCCATGGCTTCTAGGATTAAGCTCAAAAGCGAATCTAAGGCCTGACACGGTGGTGGCTGCCTGTAATCTAGGCAGATGTCAAGTTGGAGGTCAGCCTGGTTCTGTGTGGGGCTTTGATTTGAAAAAGAAATAAGTGGGCTGAGAGACAGTTCAGCAGTTAAGAGTGCTGACTGTCTCACAGAGGACAAGCTTCAGATCTCAGCATCTCCATGGCTCTCACAACTAACTGCCTGGAACTCCTAGGGGATCTGATGCCCTCTTCTTGACCTCCACAGGCACTGTACCCAGGTGGTACATTTACATACACACAAGCCTCACACACTTAAATAAATACAAAATGAATGAGATGGAAAGATGGATCAACGGTGGTTAAAAGCACCTGTTACTCTTGTTACAATGAGGACCAGGGTTCCATTCCCAGCACCCACATGGCATTCATAACCATCTGTGATCAAGTCCCAATGGGTTGGATGCCCTCTTCTGGCCTCCTCAGGCACCAATTATGCATGTGGTACGTATACATACACGCAGGCAAAATACTCATAGGTTATAAAATAAAAATAAAATTTTAAAACAAATAAACACCTACTCTGCCATTTGTTTACACCAATATCACCTCCTTTTCCCCATCATCTCCCTTTCTGCCAAGAAATCATAGCCTCTGAGTGTCTATGAGCCCCCCCCCCCCACTGTGTGTTCACTGTGTGTGGAATAGTACTGACAGTCATGTTTCTGTCCTGTGAGGCCAAGGTTCAGTCTTCCACCAGAACAGCACAAGCCTAACAGCTGTCTACATTTCCCCAGGAACAGTAGTTGCCTTCTGGAAATCTGAATAACAGGCATGTTGACTCACACTTTTCTCAGGCACAATGATAAAGAAACTAATCCTAGCAACTTTGGCATATTTTGTCTACAGTGCTTGCTGCTGGTTTCCCCAGTACTTTGTGATTCCTTGAACACAGTGAGTTCATAGCGTTTGTTAAGTCAGGACAGAGTGAATGGACACAGGAACAAGAAGATATGATGACAATAGTAATTCCTGTTGTTGTCCAGAGATTTATTTACTTTTTAAAAGCTTGGTGGTTGGGGCTGGCAAGATGGCTCAGCGGGTAAGAGCACTGACTGCTCTTCCGAAGGTCTTGAGTTCGGATCCCAGCAACCACATGGTGGCTCACAACTATCCGTAATGAGATCGGACGCCTTCTTCTGGTGCGTCTGAAGATAGCTGCAGTAAATTATGCTTGAGCGAGCGGGTCAGAGTGAGCGGGGCTGGCAGAGGTCCTGAGATCAACAGCAGCTACACACATGATAGCTCGGGGCCATCTGTACAGCTACAGTATACTCATACACATAAAATAAGTAAAAATAAATCTTAAAAAAAAAAAAAAAGCTTGGTAGTGGGCTGGAGAGATGGCTCAATGGTTAAGAGCACTGACTGCTCTTCCAGAGGTTCTGAGTTCAGATCCCCAGCAACCACATGGTGGCTCACAACCGTCTGCAGTGGGTGGGATACGATGCTCTCTTCCCGTCTGTGTGAAGAGAGAGACAGTGTGCTCACATACATAAAAGGCTTGGTGGTGTGGAACCTTAGGTATGATAAACAGGCATTTTACCATTTACAGTTACGGTCTTTCTTTTTAAAGATGATGATGATTATTATTTGAGACAGGGACTCGTTTTGTAGCATTGGCTGGCCTGGGACTTGGATGGCCTCGATCTCGCAAAGATCCATTTGCCCAAAAGCATGTGCCACCATACCTGGCCCAGATTTACTATTATTTTCAATATGTGTATGGGTTTGTGTATAGTGTATATCCGTGTGTGCATGGGTTCATGCACACGCATGCGGGTATTTATGGAGGTTAGAGGTTGGATCCTGTAGAGTTGAAGTTACAGGCAGCCATGAGCTGCCCAACATGGGTGCTCTGAACCAAACTCAGATCCTCTGCAAGTGCAGTGCTCTCTCTCTCTCTCTCTTGGTTTTTCAAGACAGGGTTTCTCTGTGTAGCCCTGGTTGTCCTGGAACTCACTCTGTAGATCTAGCTGGCCTCAAACTCAGAAATCTGCCTGCCTCTGCCTCCCAAGTGCTGGGATTAAAGGTATGCTCCACCACTGCCCAACACAGTGTGCTCTCTTAACTGCTAAACTGTCTCTCTAGTCCCTACTTTTAAAAACTTTAAAAAGGGGGCTGGAGAGATGGTTCCACAGTTAAGAGCACTAACTGCTCTTCTAGAGGTCCTGAGTTCAATTCCCAGCACCCACATGGTGGCTCACAACCATCTGTAATGGGGTCTGACGCCCTCTTCTGGTGTGTCTGAAGACAGCTACAGTGTACTTATTTATAATAATAAACAAATCTTTGGGGCCGGAGCAAGCAGAGGTCCTAAAAGTCAATTCCTAACAACCAGATGAAGGCTCACAGTGTGTACTCATATACATAAAATAAATAAATCTTTTAAAAAAACTTTAAAAAATATTTATTTAACGTCTGTTTCATTTGCATGTATATATGTTCACTATGCATGTGCCTGATTCCCACGGAGATCAGCAGACAGCATCAGATCCCTTGGAATTGGTATTATAAATGGTTGTAAGCCACCATGAGCTTGCTGGAAACTGAAGCTAGGTCTTCTGCAAGAGCAACAAGTGCTCCTAACTGCTGAAGCTTCTCTATATTGAGATGGAGTATTGCCACTTTGCTCAGGCTGAATTTGAACTTGCTCTCCATCTGCTATAGCCTCCCAAGTAGCTGTAAAGGTGTGTGCCAGGGCCATGGAGGTGGCTGGGCAGGTGGAGACACTTGCTCCACCTAAGATCTGAACTCAGTTGTTAGGACCCATGGTGAAGTGAGCGAGCTTACTCTAGCAGGTCGTCCTCTAGCCTCCAACCTTGCTCTATGGTACACATACTCATTCATATTTGATCCTTGAAGGTGTACAACCATGCTCAGATTTTTGGCTGACTTTCTGCTGCCTGTTGTTTCATCTTGCTTGTGGTGCTGGGGATTGGATCCATAGCCTTGACTAGGTAGGTACTCGCTACATCCATTAATGGCTTCCACTGATCACGCCCAGGATCGCTTGAAATCTACCAAACAAACCTATAAGTGAGACTGCAGCGCACATCAGCTTCTTTTGCAGTCTCTCTGTGAGCTTAGGTATGACCAGGCAGCCCAGTTCAGGAAGGACCCTCTTCCCTCTTGCTCATATTGGCACGTACTGCCATTTATTAAGAACCTTGATTCCAGGCTTAAGTCACTGTCCACGCTTTTCTGCCACCATGCCGTTCCCCCTGTTTCTGTCTCCTGGAGGTCTCTTCTCTATCATAGCCTTCACAGCATAGCTTCTCCAGTTTTTCTTAACTCCTATCCTATGGAGTTGGAGGGAAAGTCTATTAGATTTGTAGATCGTGTAGCCCCTTTCCTAGAAATTCTGATTCTGTAGGTGTGGCCTGGGACTAAGGAACCTGAGTTCTTAGCAATCACCTCAGAGGATTCTTATTTGCAATCAAGTTTGAAAACTGTTGGGTATTAGGTTAGCTGTTATGCCACAAAAACAAAAACAGAAACAAAACAAACAAAAAAATATCCTCCAGCCGGGCAGTGGTGGTGCACGCCTTTAATCCCAGCACTTGAGAGGCAGAGGCAGGTGGATTTCTGAGTTCAAGGCCAGCCTGGTCTCCAGAGTGAGTTCCAGGACAGCCAGGGTTACACAGAGAAACCCTGTCTCAAAAAAAAAAAAAAAAAAAAAAAAAAAAAAAATTCCTCCAACCTTGAGTGATTTAAGACTACAGAAATGTTTCAGGCTGGGTGTGGTGGTTCATGCCTTTAATTCCAGCACTCTGAATTCGTGGTCAGCCTGGTCTACAGAGTTCCAGGGCAGCCAAGGCCACACAAAGAAACCCCGTCTTGAACACTGACTATAGAGATTTGCTTTCGTGGTGGGTCGAGTTACTTTCGGAGATTCTGTTCTCCTGGAAGACTCAGTGCTTCAGGTGGGAGAGAGTTTATGCACAGTGGATCCACCTGCGAACTCTGACTAAATCTCTATTCCATCCACTACACAGGACTTGCCACAGCTTGCTTGTTCAGGAACGGGTGAACAGCTATCAGGCCTGATCATCCATGTGCTAGTGTGTAATGAAGCTCTGTTCCCTGTTCATCATGCTTTTGTGCTACAGACGCAGCCAAGAGTAGAGTGAACATCGGCACTGCCCTCGCGGGATGTGTACCTGCTGTGTCTGAACCCCAAGTTCTTTTTCTTTTTCTTTTTTTTTTTTTTTTTTGGTTTTTCGAGACAGGGTTTCTCTGTATAGCCCTGGCTGTCCTGGAACTCACTCTGTACACCAGTGAATCCCAGTTTCTAAGCTTGTAAAATAGTTCTGATATCTTCCGGTTTGGGCATGGAGAAGGGACTTGAACCTGGAGGGTCTCCATTCAAGCAGCCTGTGACTCTGGTGTCTGCCCCCTTCCTGTTCCTCCATTGTTTCAGCCGGTTTCCAGGTTTATCTGGATAACAAGGGTCTTGGAATTTAGTTTGATGCCACTTTTCTCACCACATTCATTGCTGCATGGAACCATTATGACATGAAAGTGACTAAAATATTATTAACCATGGTGATGGTCTTTCTATGCTAACTTAAAGATTAATAAAGAATATTTACTAATTAATATTAAATAATTAAATTATTAAATAAATTAATAAATAAATGATAATTAAATAATTAAAATAATGATGATGCTGACCTATCATTCTTACAAAGTGCTCATCTGGTACCATACTCTATTTTAAGTTCTGTAGGCACTAACTCATTTATTCTTCTCAGTGACTAGCTGAGGTTTCTACTATTATCTCCATTTACAGGTAAGAAAATGAAAGTACAAGGAGTTGAAGTGGCTTACTTAAGGCAGGAGGTGACATTAAATCCATTAGAAAGCCAAATATCCCCCTAGTCACCTGGTCTCTATTGCAAAGGACTCATTCAGTCACTCTTGTTGCAAACTCAGTTACACAGCAGATACTAAATTACGGTCCACCTTTCTAGACATGTTCTGGAAAACTGATGAATTATAACATTTAGTTCCCTTATCCGTTTACATGGTATAATTTAGGACTTCTTTTTAAAAATGATTTTGTTTTTAATTGTATGTATATCTGTGTGCGGGCTAGTCTTATGTCAACTTGGCACACAAAACAGAGTCATCTGAGAGGAAGAACCCTCAACCGAGGGGACGCCTCTGTAAGATTTTCACAATTGGTGATTCATGGGTGGGGGAGGGTCCAGCACACTGTGGGTAGCGTCATCCCTGGGCTGGGGGTCCTGGGTTCTGTAAGAGAGCAGGATGAGCAAACCAAGGGAACAAGCCAGTAAGCAGCATTCCCCCATGGAATCTACATCAGCTCCTGCCTCCAGGTTCCAGCCCTGTTTGAGTTCCTGCCCTGCCTTCCTTCAATGATTAACAGTGCTGTGGAAGTGTAAGCCAAATAAACCCTTTCCTCCCCAACTTGCATTTAGTCATGGTGTTTCATCACAGCAGTAGAAACCCTGACAAAGACAACCTGTGTCTTTATGTGGGTATGTGCGTGTGAGTGCAGGTGCCTGTGGAGTCTAGAGCTACAGGTGGTTGTGAGCCATCGATATTGGTGTTGGTGTTCTGCAAGAGTATATCTGTTAGCTTCTGATATAACTATATATAGCTCCAACTTGGGACTTAAGTTTTCTAATAAACTAAAATATTTAGCCAAGTGTGGTGGCTTCTGTCTCAACATGAGGCAGAAGGACCATCATAAAGGTAGTCTGGGCTACACAGAGCTTGTCAGTCACTGCAATGCACATCTGTACTTCCAGCTACATAAGAGGCTGAGAAGGATGTTCTCTTGGGCCCAAGAATTCCAGAGATCAAGGGTAGCTGACTACATAGTGAGATCACCTCCTCTCCCCATCACTGACTCAAACTCAAAGAAGGTCATACTAGGTAGCCCACGCTGGCCTTAAACTCACAAAGATCTGCCTTGCATCCTGAATGCTAAGGTAAAGGCATGTACCACCACACTTTACTCTATGGAATATCAGCAATGGCTCTTAACTGTGAGTCATTCTCTAGTACACATATTTTTAAAATAATCCTTTTTGGTTGGGAGGAGGGGCTGAAGAGATTGCTCTGTAGTTAGGAGAACTGGCTGCTCTGGCAGAAGACAGCAGTTCCAGGGGATCCAATGGCCTCTTCTGTCCTCTTCAGGCATTAAGTATACATCTGCTGCATAGACATACATGCAGGAATACACCTATACACATGAAATAATAAAAAGAAATGTTACATTTAAAAAACAATGCTTTTTGGCTTTCGGCTCGGAGGAGGCAACGGTGCAACTTTCTTCGGTCGTCCCGAATCCGGGTTCATCTGACACCAGCCGCCTCCACCATGCCGCCCAAGTTCGACCCCAACGAGATCAAAGTTGTGTACTTGAGGTGCACCGGAGGTGAGGTCGGCGCCACATCCGCCTTGGCCCCTAAGATCGGACCTCTGGGTCTGTCTCCAAAGAAAGTTGGTGATGACATTGCCAAGGCTACCGGTGACTGGAAAGGTCTCAGAATTACAGTGAAACTGACCATCCAGAACAGACAGGCCCAGATTGAGGTGGTACCCTCTGCCTCAGCCCTGATCATCAAGGCCCTCAAAGAGCCACCAAGGGACAGTTAGAAGCAGAAGAACATTAAACACAGTGGAAACATTACTTTTGATGAGATTGTCAGCATTGTCCGGCAGATGAGACACCGGTCTTTGGCCAGGGAACTTTCTGGAACCATCAAGGAGATCCTGGGTACTGCACAGTCTGTAGGCTGCAATGTAGATGGCCGCCACCCTCATGACATCATAGATGACATCAACAGTGGTGAGGTGGAGTGCCCAGCTAGTTAAGAAGCAAGAAAATATTTCAATAAAAGACTATCTAATAAAAAAAAAAAACAAAAAAAAAACCAAAAAACAATAATTCCCTGGGCACTCAGGAGGAATAGGCAGGCAGATCTCGGAGTGTTCAAGGACAGCCTAGTCTACAAATTGAGAACAGTCAGGGCTACACTGAGAAACTTTGTCTCAAAAAACAAAAACAAACAAACAAACAAACATAACATAACAAAAAAAATTTTTGTGCCTAGGTCTTTGTACATGTTAGACAGATGTCTACTAAGCCTTATCCCCAGGAATAAGATTCCTCTTAGGCACTTCCCTCTTAGGCACTCCATATTTTTGTAAATGGTATTTTTTACATTCCCATCATAGTTTACTGCATGACTTATAAACACAATTTTGTTTTATTTTGTTTTGGTTTTTTGAGACAGGGTTTCTCTGTGTAGCCCTGGCTATCCTGGAACTCACTCTGGAGACCAGGCTGGCCTCGAACTCAGAAATCTGCCTGCCTCTGCCTCCCAAGTGCTGGAGTTAAAGGTGTGCACCACCACTGCCTGGCTAGGTTTACTTTTCTTATAACATTTTAAAAAATTACTTATTTATTTTTATTTTATGTATATTAGTATTTTGCCTGCATATATGTCTATGTGAGGGTGTTGGATCCTCTGGAACTGTTATAGACAGTTCTGAGCTACCATGTGGGTACTGGGAATTGTGCCTCAGTCCTCTGGAAGAGCAGCCAGTGCTCATAATCACTAAGCAATCTCTTCAGCTCTCTTAGAACATGTTAATGAACTTTATTGCTGGGCAGTGGTGGCGCACACTGGTGGCACACGCCTTTAATCCCAGCACTTGGGAGGCAGAGGCAGGCAGATTTCTGAGTTTGAGGCCAGCCTGGTCTACAGAGTGAGTTCTAGGACAGTCAGAGCTATACAGAGAAACCCTGTCTCAGAAAAATAAAATAAAATAAAATAAAATAAAATAAAATAAACCTTATTCAACAACCCATCTGTTTGGTGGCCTTTGTGTGTGTACATAAGGGGTATGTACGACCCGGCTACATATCTGTAACCATCTATAACTTTTGAAATAAAGTATTTGGACAAAATAATGGCTGGCGGTCCAGTGTTACTCGGAAGAATGTATATATATGACATAGAGGACTTGGTTTAGGAGGTTTCCAGAGCAGGCACTGTTTACTGCTTGGCACATATTGGGCCTTTTCCCTCTGCTCTCCTTTCTCCTCCTTCTTTCTCTTCCCTCTTTCCTTCTGACTGCCAAGACTTGAACTCAGGACTTGTACACATTAGGCAAATACTTTTACATTGAGTCTCAGTCCCTAGCTGGTGATCTCAGTTATGGCACAGACCTTGGGGCTAGGGGTGTAGTTTTGCCCCACATGCAGAAGCCCTGGGTTTAGTCCCTAGTATTGCATAATCTGGAGCAGGGGATACATTTCTGTAACCTCAGTACTCCTTTATACAGGGAGCTCCAGGCCTGGACTCCATAAGATCCTACCTCACAAATAAAACAAAGAACAGGGTATCTGAAGGGGGACAGGAGAAAGCTTTCTGCTTGACTGCCCATTGCCTATTTCCCCCGCTGGCCAGGCCTGCCTGCTATACTGTACTCAGCAAGAACCTCAAAAACAACAAAACCAACACACAGGGTCACAGATCCTAGAGCCATATTTCCTGGTTTCAAGTCCCAACAAGGTCACTAGCTATGTTACCTTGGGCACATCAATCAGTTTCCTGTTCTCTAAAAGAAAGTCATCGCCGGGCAGTGGTGGCACACGCCTTTAATCCCAGCACTTGGGAGGCAGAGGTAGGCCTAGTCTACAGAGTGAGTTCCAGGACAGCCAGGGCTACACAGAGAAATCCTGTCTCCTGGGTGGGGGGGGGGGGGGGGAAAAAAAGGAAAAAAAAAAAAAAAAGAAAGACAGTGGCCCTACCTCATAGACAGTCACAGTGGTCCTACCTCATAGAATTCTCCGTGGTCTCCAAAGCTTTCTTTTTCCTTAGATTTTCTTGTATCCTAGGCTGACCTTAAACTCATGCAGTTTAGAATGATCCTCAGTGTTTGATCCTCCTGTCTCTACCTCATGAGTGCTGGGACTACAGTATATACCACTGTTCTAGCTGATAAGTGCTAAGGATATAACCCAGGACTTCATGAATGTTTCATGGACTCCACCAACTAAGCAACATATACAGCCCTTGTTTTGTTCTTCAGACTAGGTTTCATGTAACCTTGGTTGGCCTTAAAGTTGCTAAGTAACTGAGGCTGGCCTTGATATCTTTATCCTCTCGCTTCTAATTCTCAAATTCTGGGATTACAGGCATGTGTTACCATTCCCAGCTCAAGGAATTAAAATTCTAAAAATGTTTATATTAGTGCCTTGCATGTATTAATGTTATACATATTTTAAATGCAAAAGAGTTTCATTCATTTGTGACTAGCTAGTGTGTACAAGGCAGTTGTGGGTGCTGGGGATGCAGTAGTGAATAAGGAAGGTGAATTCCTGTCCTCATGGTTCATAGTCAGTGGTAAGCAAAATATAGGGCCTCAGAGGCCTGAGTGGAGAAGAAGAAATGTACAGGATTGGCAAGACTGCTACCCGAGCACCTGGTGCACAGTGGGACTCAGGAGATAGAAAGGGAAGGAAAATTCTGAACAAGCAGCAGAGTAGAGTCTCTGACAGAGACTGGGGCGACTGAGATCCTCAGAGGAGCAATCACCATCCTTATCCCCATTTAGCAAGAGCAAACACACAGTGCTATCCCATGGCACGCACCATTTCATTCTTTTTTTTTTTTTAAATTTTGTTTTTTCACCATTTCATTCTTGTATTTAATCCTTAGCAAACACCAGGAGCTTAAGGCTATTGTTCTCATTTTTTTTCTCCAAATGGGAACTAAAGCAGAGAGGCTAAGTAACCTGACTCATAGAGGTGACCCTAGCCTAGGTCACCTGTGTCTAGTCTGGGTGGGATCAGACCTGTGGGCAGAGAGGATGGGACAGGTTGCTAAGCCTGTGCAGAGCTTGAGCTTCAGACAGAATGGAAGAGATATCTATCTATCTATCTATCTATCTATCTATCTATCTATCCTACTAATACTTACACACCCAAAACTCACTACAGTCAACATAGGATTCGTGGCTATGAGGGTCCAAGAACACAGGCCTCAGCAGTGGGAGCGCCACCCAGTGGCCTGTTCCTCCATACATCACTCCACTGGGGGGCTGTCAGCATCATGAGACCTTGACAGTCAGAACTAACCAGGCCCAGCCTCCTGGAACCTTAAATTGTCATCTTAAGACCTGTGCTCATGGGCCAGGCTTGTTGGGGTACACCTTTAATCCCATCACTCAGGAGGCAGAGGTAGGTGGATCTCTGTGAGTTCCAGGACAGCTATGGCTACACAGAGAAACCCTGTCTCAGAAACAAACAAACAAAACAACAACAACAACAACAACAACAACACTTGTGATCATCCAGAGAGACCACAAATGAAATAGTAAGGACTATAACCCTGAGATGCTTTCAGAGAAATCTCCATACAGCAGCTGAGGGCCAAGAGGCTGGCAAGCAGGCAGGTATGATCGAAAGGCCCAGAGAGAGATGAAACTCACAGGAGCAAAGCCTAGGAAGGAGCCTACAGGCCCCACCACAGTATTCCTAACCTTATCCTTTTTAAAATTTCTTTCTGTGGTTTTTCTGAGAGATGGTTTCTCTATGTAGTTCTAGCTGTCCTGAAACTCACTCTGTAGACCAGGCTGGCCTCGAACTCACCTGCCTTTCAGCCTCTGCCTCTGCCTCCTGAGTGCTGGGATTAAAGGAGTGTGTCAGCACTACCCAGCACCTGAACCTTTCTCGATGCCATCCAATTCTTACCATAGGCAAGGAATTGTCAGACCAAGCTGTCAAAGGAGGAAATTGGATTTCAAAGGGAAACAATGAAACACTCAAGGCAGGGCTAGGTGACAGGTATCCAAGAGTCCCCCCAACCCCCTGTAATACTAACCGGAGACTGAGGGGGAAGGGAGGAGTAGGAGGCCGATGGCAGCAGTTAACCAGAGAGGTAGCAGCTAATATGCAAGCATACCTTTACAAGATTATTTTTTTCTTTTGGGTCTCTGGGGCATGGGAAGCCTGAAGGCTTACAGTTGGAGGCTATCCGAATCTTAAGACCTTGAAAGTCAGACCCCACAGCAGGCAGTTTTCTCCACATTGTCTTCAGGGGACCAAACCAGGTTGACCCACTAACCCTGCATTCCCTGTGTGGGGTGGTCCCTCATTCCCAGTCCCAGGCCAGCTACATTCTAACGGGACCAAAGCGCCCCCCCCCCCCCCCCCACTGGATCAGTCTGCATGTGACAATTTCCAGTCTTGATGACCTTGCCAATCCTTGGCAGTCACTCTCTAGTTCAGAGATGGGAGACCAAGGTCCAAAGACAAAATACGGCTTTCCAAGAGTCCATAGGAGCCGAGGCTCAGAAACCTAGGCCTCTGGCCCAGGACCAGAGAGGGCACTATTGTCTCCTTTGCTGAAGTTTCAGGCATTCGAATACCCATTTTCAGCTGTTCTGTCTGACACCTGCTGAGGGACCTTGGGGGGTTTCTATACAATAGAAGGGTTGGGAATGCACTTGCACACAGTCTGAGAGCCTCTTATCTCACATCACCCCATGGTGCCCCCTCATCACGTGACAGGCTGGGCCCCTAAAACAGTATCTATTTCATAGTATGTGTCCAATAAATATATCAAGTGAACATATTTCCAGAGGGTCAAAGCTAGGGAAATGGCACCGTGAGAGAAGCCTAAAGATCAGGAAGCCACGGGTTTTAGTTTCAGATATAGGAAAGGCTAATATTTGGATCAAATCTTCTGTGTGGGCCTGTTATGTGCCAGCTACCGAATTTGTTGCTGGGAATTCCGTTAAAGAAAAGCAAGTCATGCTCAGACGTCAGTTGTAAGGCAGGGCTGCGGAGGTAACAGTACATTTTTCTCAGTCTGAGCTGAAATCATCTTGCTGCTCAGAAGGTAGCGAGCTCAGCGGGACTGCAATGCTCATGCAGGGCATGGGCCGCCCACCTGTCAGAGGCTGTGCCAGGACACAGGGGAGCAGCGGGGCGAGCTCCACCTTGGCTGAGGTCACTTCCCACCCCCAGATTCTCTGCCTACAAAACCCTGCAATTCTCTGACGCTGTAGACTCGGGTCTTATTATTTTCTGACTTTCAAGGTCTCATGATACTGACAGCCCCAAATGCAAGGCTTCACTTTGCCCACGCTCTAGGACCCAAAATTAAAACAACAAAAAAGTGGATTCTACAGAGTATCCTTAGTAGGTGGCTGAGAGTAGGCAGTGTACCCCTTCCCCACCTCGACGAAGCTGTAGGGGCACAGCTCAGACGCTGGGGTGTCGGGGACGTCGCGAGACTGAAGTCCGAGACGTCGCTGACAGCGCCGGAACACGTGACTGGCTGTCGGGCATGCGGCCCGCGGAGCTGGGCCCGACCTGTCACGTGATGAGGGGGCGCCATGGGGTGATGTGAGATACGAGGCTCTCAGACTGCGTGCAAGTGACGCATTCCCAACCCTTTGGGCAACTAGATTTCAGTTCCAACGAGAGGTGTTCCGGTAAAGGCGGGGGAGAGGGGGGCGGGCTCTGGAGCCAGGCAGCCTCGCTTCCGTTCGGCTGCAACTGCTTCCGACCTCCGCCTTTCCCTCTAGCGAGGACGAGACGAGACCTCGCGCGCATGCTCGGAATCATCTACCGAGGGGCGGGGCTGCAGCTGCGGGAGCAGGATGGGGGGAAGAGAAGGGAATTCCAACCTGTAGAACTTTGGGGGTCCTATGGTCGGGTTCTTCCCCACGACTGTGGATGGTGGAAGGGGTGGGGCCTTTGGCGGCTCCTGGAGGTGTTGGAGTTCGCAGGGTGAGGGACGGGGTGTCAAGTGTGAGAGAGGTGCAGGACTTCCAAATTTAGAACCTTGAGGCCCTTTGGGCTCAGGTCCAGGGCACTCCGGCCACCATGCGCGACAGGACCCACGAGTTGAGGCAGGTGAGAAACTGGGGTGGTGAGGACCCCCAGGAGTGAGGAGAAGCGGGGCCGGGCGGGCGCGCTGGAGTAAGGATTCCTGGGTTTGGGTCTGGGACGGGTGGCTGATGGCCAGGAAGGAAAATCCCGGAAGCCCATGGTTCCTGCGGGAGGAGAACCGCAGCGAGCAAGTGGTGCCAATGACTCTGGCTCTGGCAGGGGGATAACATCTCCGACGATGAAGATGAGGTTCGAGTCGCGCTGGTGGTGCACTCAGGTGCTGCCCGGCTCAGCAGCCCGGACGACGAGTTCTTCCAGAAGGTAAGGGTCAGGAGGACCGAAGAGTAGGGCGAACTAGAGTGACACTTAAGTCTTCAGCCCTCTCGGTGACCCTTCCTAGGTGCAGACAATTCGGCAGACTATGGCCAAACTGGAGAGTAAAGTCCGGGAGTTGGAGAAACAGCAGGTCACCATCCTGGCCACGCCTCTTCCCGAGGAGAGTAAGCGAAACCTGGGGCTCACGCACGCCGGCCCGGTGGATTATGGGGGATGTAGTTTTATTCAGGTGATGGCCAGGGTGGGTTTAGTTTTGGTTTGTGGTAGAAGCTGTGGTTTGGAAGTGTTTTCTTTCTCGTTTAGGCATGAAGCAGGGCCTGCAGAACCTTCGAGAGGAGATCAAACAGCTGGGGAGAGAGGTCCGGACACAGTTAAAAGGTGAATGAATTTCAAGGGACTCAACCATGACTTTCTTTGATTCTGCCCTGTTGGCTGGTGTATCTAGTTGTTGCATACACAGTCAAGTGATATATCCAGGTCACACAGCAAACGTGGGTCCAGGATCTCTGTCCCATGGCATCAAGGCCATGGTACTTTGCAGAGCACCTTATGGCCTCTCAGATTCCTTTATTACTATTACTGTTGTTATTATTATTATTATTATTATTATTATATCAAAGCCATGGTAATTTGCAGAGCACATTATGGCCTTTCAGATTCCATTATTATTGTTATTATTTTATTTTTATTTATTTATTTATTTTTTATTTTTTGGTTTTTCAAGACAGAGTTTCTCCGTAGCCCTGGCTGTCCTTGATCTCACTCTGGAGACCAGGCTGGCCTTGAACTCAAAAATCCACCTGCCTCTGCCTCCCAAGTGCTGGGATTAAAGGCATGCGCCACCACTGCCCGGCCCTTTATTATTAATTTAAGTTTAAATTCAAAACTACTTATGGCTATAGTCCTTTCAGCCCAGTGTGTATTCTTTGTGCAGGCAGATGAGAGCTTTCTCAGGAAGTTTCTTCACACTTGTGGAAATCCACTGATGTAATTCAAAGAAAATCTTAGAGGTTCAGAATTAGCCCCCTTCTCCTCCTCCCTTCTCTCTTCTCACCTCCTTCCCCACCTCTTCCTCTTATGTAGACCAGGCTGGCCTAAAATTCACAGAGATCCATCTTTCTCTGCCTCTTGAATTCTAAGATTAAATTAAAGGCCCGCTCCTTCTTTTTTCTCCTCCTCCTCCTCCAACATTATGTGTTACTACCAAAATGCATCGCTGTTCATAGTCACTTTGTAATAAAAATTTTATGAAGACAAGAACCTCCGTACTATGTAGCTGGAATATAGATGTGGCCCTGTGTTCTGGTCCCCAATCAATTTTTTAAAATTCACTTAAAATTTTTTATTATATGGCTTACACTTTTATTAATGGGGGCATGTACTCAATATGTAGATCAGGCTAACCTCAAACAGAATTCAGCTGGCCTCTCAAACAATGTTTGTAAGACTCAGGGCAAATCCTCTTTCCATCTATCCTATAGCCATAGAGCCCCAGAAGGAAGAAGCTGATGAGAATTATAACTCAGTCAACACAAGGATGAAGAAAACCCAGGTAGGTTGCGTTTTCCTAGGACTAAGGGAATTCATACAGTGTTTCTTGGGTTACTGAATGGTGACTTAGGGATCCTTGGTTCTGGGATCTCTGTCCTGATGTTCTTCCATATGAAAAAGCTTATGCTCACGAGAGAAAGAACTGGGTATAGGTAGAGAATCCAAATCTCAAGATGCTCAATCCGTTAAAACCCTGCCTCCTCCATTCAAAGGGAACTTGCTGTGTCAGACATGACAGGCCTGGCTGAGATGGGGAATTTGGACTGAATAGGGAACAAAGATATTTTTCATGTAGGACTTAGTGCCTTATCATTCTGCTCAAGGGAGGAAGAAACAGAAAGAAAACATAACGAGCAGGGCCGAGGTTAGGAGCAGCGGCTGCTCTTCCAGAGGACATCCTTGGCCCCATAGAGTTCAAGAGATGAAAGACTGGCAGAATGGATAATGTGAGAGGACCCTGTTGCACTATGGTAGTAGCACCGTGACACCGAGGTACACAAGTGAACCTGCAGTCTACACGTGACACGGACATTCACCAACTCTTCAACACATGCGCACTGAGTGCCTAGGCGTGTGCCCTCTGAACTGAACATTCTACCCTTGAGACTTAGGTCCCAGAGGCCAGAAAGTCACCAAATAAGTAAATTATTTTCATTTTTTACTTACTGAGACAGTGTCTCGCTAACCAGCTCTCGCTGGCCTGGAGCTCACTATATAAGTAAGGCTGCCCTCAAACTCAGATCTACTTTTATCTGTCTCCCAGGGCTAGGATTAAAGACATAGCTGGGCTTAAATTATTTTATAATTTAATGAGTATTAAAGACAAAACAGAGCCGAGTGGTGGTGGCGCACACCTTTAACCCCAGCACTTGGGAGGCAGAGGCAGGTGGATTTCTGAGTTCGAGGCCAGCCTGGTCTACAGAGTGAGTTCCAGGACAGCCAGGGCTACACAGAGAAACCCTGTCTTGGAAAAAAAAAGAGAGAGAGAGAGACAAAACCGCATAAACCAAGGGGATGTGCTGACAGAGGGAAGGCATGCAGTTTGAGCGACGGTGAGGAGGAGAGCTGTGGTCGACTGTGTGCTTAGCATACGTGAGGCCCTGCTTTCCTCCCCAGTGATCCAGAAAGCTTCGTCTTTCTTCTGTGAACGTGTGTGAATGAGTACACACGCACACCACAGTGCTCACATTGAGCTCAAAGGAATGAGTTTTCGCCTTTCCTCTTGCCAAGGTGGGGGTCTTGTCTATGACCCTCTTCCCTCTGCCTCCCAGCTTACCTTAGGCATGCTGGGATCACAGAGCCACACCACCACATCTGGCTTTGAATGGGTTCTAGGATCACTGGATGTGAGTTTTCAGACGTGCACAGTAGTCTTCTTTTAGGCTCAGCCATCTGCATAGTCCCACCCCACCACAAATAAATTTAGAAAATAAGTAAGGGCTTGGATGTCAGTCAGTTGTTAGAGTGCTTGTCTAGCACACCAAGGGCTCTGGTTAGGTCTCCACCACCACATAAGACAGCTCTTTGTTGGTGTACACCAGTGATGCTCGCAGGCCAGCCTGGGCTATATGGGACCCAGTCTCAAACCAAATAATAGTAATAATAATTAATAAATAAGATCAAAATTAAAAACTCAAAAATAGTTGAAGCCAGACATGGTACACACCTGTAATCCCAATGCTTGAAAGGTAGAGAAAGGAGATCAGGAGTTTAGGACCAGTGTGAGCTATATGAAGCCATGTCTCAAAACCAATTAACAAACAAAAAATAAGTAAAGTGGGGTTAGAGACATGGCTCAGCAGTTAAGAGCACTAGCTAAGCTGGGCAGTGGTGGCACACGCCTTTAATCCCAGCACTTGGGAGGCAGAGGCAGGTGGATTTCTGAGTTTAAGGCCAGCCTGGTCTACAAAATGAGTTCCAGGAAATCCAGGGCTATACAGAGAAACCCTATCTCAAAAAAAAAAAAAAAAAAAAAAAAAAGTACTGGCTATTGTTCAGGGGACCCGGCTTCAATTCTCAGCCCCGACATGGTGTGTCTCACAGCATTCTGTAACTCCAGTTTTGGGGGTCTGATACCTTCTGGCTTCCACAATCACCAGGCACATGTGATGTACTGATGATCATGTAGGGGTAAAATATCCTACAAAAATACACACAAAACAATACAAATTGAAAAAAATAAATGGTTGAAGACTTAAGGATGCTTGAGAAAGAGCATTTGAGGCAGAAGGAGCAGTGCACCAAGGCAGATATGAGCATGTTTTATTAGGGAGAAATCACTGAGAAGGAAGAAGGTGGGTGAGGTGTGGGTAGGAGGAGGCAGTTACGGGTGTAATGGGGGCCCTGAAAGACCTGTGGCTTCCTTTCTGAGGGGTGAGGGAGTCTGCCAAGATCACAAGGTAGTTATGGTCCCAGCACCTCATGGCAATTCCTGCTGATGCCCAGCTAGACTTTCTGTTCTTAGCATGGAGTCCTGTCCCAGCAATTTGTTGAGCTCATCAACAAATGCAACTCAATGCAGTCCGAATACCGAGAGAAGAATGTGGAGCGGATTCGGAGGCAGCTGAAGATCAGTGAGTTGGGGTGCATTGTCCTCGGAGCTTGGGGGCCCTGATCAGCTCTGAACTGACCTTTCCTGTTACAGCCAATGCTGGGATGGTGTCTGACGAGGAGCTGGAACAAATGCTGGACAGTGGGCAGAGTGAGGTGTTTGTATCTAATGTGAGTGGCCACAGCCATCCTTCCTCTGGGGGCTTTCCATCTTTGAGTTCTGGTTTCTTTGTGTGGAAGGCAGGCCAAGGTCCAGTGAGGAATGGATTAGAATGCTGGGTTAGAGGGCAGTTTGAGAAGCTCAGCTAACCTTTTGAACCAGATGCTGGGTTCCCTGTGACATCTCCAGTTCCTGTCTGCCCTCTTCCCCCCCCCCCCCCCCCCCCCAGATACTGAAAGACACACAAGTGACTCGGCAGGCCCTGAATGAGATCTCTGCGCGACACAGTGAGATCCAGCAGTTGGAGCGCAGTATCCGTGAACTCCATGAGATCTTCACTTTTCTAGCTACGGAGGTGGAGATGCAGGTGTGTGCCCAGAAGCCCTGTGCCACCCACCTTTAGTCCTAGCCTTGACCTGGAGTTGAGACTCTCCTGAGCTTTTCTGCTCTTCCGAGCTTGGGCATACTTCCAGGTGGCCTCTGCTTTCATCCTTAAGCAAATTCTCCTCACAGCTACCTTGATGGCATTCCACCTGAGCCACCATCATGCCTCTCACCTAGGCATGGCCTTAATCATGGCTTCTCTTCCTATGACAGAAGTCCCCCTAATGCTGTTAGAGCTCCTGTGGAAAGCTGTCCCTAGAGGGTCAACCTCCTGGTCTCTCCTAGGTTAGAATGGCTTTGTCCTGACCTTCTGAGATGAACTCCACAGTACTACAGCCATTCTCTTCTGCAGCTGGTAGTCCTGGGAAATCACTGTCATCCAATGGGAGCACCAGGACCTAAGCTGGTAGTGCCAGGAGCAGGCAGGGAGAGGAATAGAGACCAGCCTAGAAGAATGAGCAAATTCAGACAAGTTTATTATCTATGGGAAATGTGCTAGTCTATGAGGCTGTGGCTGCAGGCTTCCACTGCAAATGGAGGTTATGTGTGACATTGGAACAGAGAGAAAGAGCAGCCTGATGGGGTGAGGCCGAAAGTCTTACTGTAAACAGCTCTGGTCCTGCCTTAGCTTTTTGTTATTGTAGCTTTTTTTCTGCCAATAATGTCTTGATTAGCCAAGCAGTAGTGGTGGTGCATGCCTTTAATCCTAGCACACGAGATGCAGAGGCAAATGAATCTCTTGAGTTCTGGTCTACAGGTAGAGTTCCAGGACAGCCAGAGCTGCACAGAGAAACCTTGTCTTTAAGCCCTCCTACCTCCCCAAGCCCCCAAAAAAGAGTGACTTGGTTAGTTTGGACTGGGGTGGACATGTAACTGTTTTCACCTCATGCTTGGTCACTCCCCCTCTCTGAGCAGGGGGAGATGATTAATCGTATCGAGAAGAACATCCTAAGCTCAGCAGACTACGTGGAACGTGGGCAAGAGCATGTCAAGATAGCCCTAGAGAATCAGAAGAAGGCGCGGAAGGTAAGCCTGGGCTCTGGCCCTGGCCTTGGGCACTCCAGGGTGACTTTCCATGACCCTTCCTCTCCCACAGAAAAAAGTCATGATTGCCATCTGTGTCTCTGTCACTGTTCTCATCTTGGCTGTCATCATTGGCATCACCATAACCGTTGGATAATGTCACATGTTCTTGGTGAGATATGGCGGGCCTGCCCCATCCCTCCCAACAGCCTTCCCACCTCCTGTCAGACGCATTTCTCTCTCCTTCCCTTGCAGGCACTGGGAGGGACAGAGACCCAGCATTTGTGGAGGCAGGGCAGGCCTCCAGCTGAACCCATCCTCACACTGGCCCTGTGCAGAAGGGCATATGGCTCTTCCTGGGTTGGCAGCTGCTCATTTGTGGAGACCTCCCCTTCAGGCCACAATGCCTGGGAGACAGTTTCCAATGTCCTGTTTGTCTGGGACACATGGTTTTGTAAAAAAAAAAATTAAAAAAAAAAAAAGGAAGCTTGGAGCCAGCTGTGCTGTGTGTTCTGGAAAGGCTGGCGCAGGCCCCCAAGTATCCATTCTCCTTCCGCCTGGCCATTGCTGATGCCAGGCCCAGTCTAGACAGGCTCAGATAAGACTTCTCTAGAAGAGCATCCAAGGGTGGGTGAGATGGGCCAGGGAGAGGCAGCACTCACAGCTGGGACTACACATCCTTAAAGCAATAAGCTGCCTAGCCCAGTGCTGAGACATGGGTAAGGTGTATATGTGAGAGATGCTGGGGCATTCCTGAGACCAAGAGGAAGGGACAACTTGAGAAACACTTAAGCAGACAGGAAGAGCAGTTTTCAGTGTGGACAATGTTTATGTGAAATGTTAAAATGTAATGGAGACAGGCAGCATAAGAAGTTGCCTAGCAGAGGAACCAGTGGGCCAGGTCCCATGACCAGTACTGCCTTTTGTAAGAGGAGTTCTTAGAGACCCATCACCCCACAGTGGTTGCCTGGTTTACAGGGATTAATTAGCCACTGGAAGCAGGCAGAAGAGCCTGGAAACTGGCACCTTGTTTCACAAGGCACATGAGCTACACAGGCCCTGATTCTGCTTCAAGACCAGCCTAGTCTACATAGTGTATTCCTAGGCTATTCAGAGCTACATAGAAAGATTGTCTTGGGGTAGGAGGAGGGAGAAATGATTGTGTAGCCTGGCATGGTGATGTACCTTTAATCCTAGCGCTCCAGAGGCAGTAGGTGAATATTTGTGAGTTCAAGGCCTACCTGGTATATATGGTATATATACTGAGTTCCAGGACAACAGGACTACATGTAGAAACTGTGTGTGTGTGTGTGTGTGTGTGTGTGTGTGTGTGTGTGTGTGTGTGTAGGTATACATGCACGCAGAAGTCAACTTTGGGGCTTAGGTTCTCTTCTACTGTGGGTTCCAGAGTCAAGCTCAGGCTGAGAGGTTTGTGTGGCAGGTGTTCATACCTGCTGAACCATCTTGGTTGCCTCGATTATGAATTTTGAATGGCTTCTATTCCAGGTGCCTAGTTTCTGGAGAATATAGCTGTTTACTGAGGAAGCATGGTTCAGAAGTAAGCTGCCCCTGGCCTAGGCTTGGCTAGTCAGTGGTCTTTGGCTTCAATCTCTAAGGCTCTCCATCCTACTTTCAATCCCATGAGACTCCAGGGTCCTGAAAGGGCTAGATGTGTCAGGCTATTTCAGGAGGGACTTCTTCCTGTCTTCATCTGGCCAGGGGAGATTACATGCCTCTTGCTGTCTATATATAGGATGTATGTTGATCTCAACTGGGAAACAACTGGTCAGAGAGCCTAGGTTTTTTCCTCCCTTAGCACAAAGTGGCTCATTTTAGGAAGTGGATATGTGCTGGGTGTCACATGAGTCCCCAAAAGTAGTAGAATCACTACTGCATTTAAGAGACCAAGTAATGACGGGTGTGGTGCTCCCCATTAATCCTAGCACTCTGGAGGCAGAGCAGGTGGATCTCTGTGAGTTCAGGCCAGCCTGGTCTACAAAGTTAATTCTAGGACAGCTATGGCTACATAAAGAAACCCTGGAGACAGACAGACAGATAGGCAGACAGACAAGGGAAAACTTCATAAAAGCCAAAGGCTTTGGGCTTGTGGGGAATGGCTGTGGGAGTGAGTCAGGAGAAGAGACGTCATCCCCTGGAATGGGCATCTAGATGCTAACTAGATGACCAAGCTGGGTGGGGCGGCTGGGAGCCAGGGGCTAAATGAACACTGCATGTATTTGGCCCTGGGGACTTTAGGCTCCCCTGTTTTCCATCTCTTTTCTCTCCAAGGCCTCCATCTCCAGCAGACTCCTGGCCTGTAAGCCACTTTTGTCAGGGCTTTCCTTCAAGACTATATCAATAAACAAACAGACAAAGGGGTGGGGCAGTGACAGTATGGCAGAGCATACCTAGACTGGAGGATCAGTTTAAGGCCATCTTTGGCTTGAGGCTTGCCTGGTAAGAGGAGACTTGATCTCAAGAGGGTTGCAGGGAAATACCGCTGAGAAGGGCTTTAAGCAAAAAAGCCAGTGACTGGGCAGATTACCTTCTGTTAACCTGAGGACAAGGTCAGATCCTTAGAAGTCACATGAGGTAAATATGGTGGGACACTTGTGTCATCCCTGGAGGCTTCTGGTGGAGACAGTGGAATCCTCAAGAACCTAAGGGCCAGCTAGCCTGGTAAACGAGACCTTCTCTCACGGTGGAGAGCACTTGCCCTCTGACCTCTATGTTCACTCGCACTATATGAACATGCACATGTGCACACACACCTCACACTTAAACTATTCAGTCATTTTTTGTGATGAAGCCATGCAATTCGTACCATTTGTAAAAAGACTTCATTAGTGTCTCCCAACAAAGCTGTTCAGTCAGTCAAGGTGTTTTGGGGGAAAAAGAAGGTTTAACAATCAGTTCTCCAAAGATGTCAGTAGACAGGCTGCCTGAAGTCACAGCTAGAAAGGAAGGAAGCATTTCTTTTCTTTCTTTTTTTTTTCTTTTTTTTTTTTTGGTTTTTCAAGACAGGGTTTCTCTGTATAGCCATGGCTGTCCTGGGACTCACTCTGTAGACCAGAATGGCCTTGAACTCAGAAATCTGCCTGCCTCTGCCTCCCAAGTGCTGGGATTAAAGGTGTGCGCCACCACCGCCCGGCTGAAAGGAAGCATTTCTATAATGAATTATTGGTATCACAATTGTCCCATGGAACTGAGGAGAACCTAATAGGTAAAAAGCTTCCATTTTCTGGGTATGGTGCTGTGCTTGAAATCTTAACACTCAGAAGACTGAGGCAGAGGATTACCATGAATTCACAGTGACTTCCAGACTAAACCGTAAAAGTCCAACTTAGTATGAGGTTGTTCAATAAAGTCAAGAGATCCAGGGATGGCTTTTGTTGCTGTTGTTTTTGTTTTTTATATTGTTCCTTCTCTAGGACACTACCATCATCTAGCATACTACCCTCAAGATGGCCCTTTGCCATCCACAGCCCCACCCTCGTAAGGGAACAGTTTGTCCTTCCTTGAATGCAGCACAAGTTGTAGAGGTGATTTTTGGTCTAATCTTCTCAGGATATAAATCACATCACCAGAAATAGCCACAAATGTTGCTGAGAAAGGACATCTTTATTGCCCAGGTAAGAGTTCCCGGTTTTGTTGTCTTGGCTTCTCGAGGCAGGTCTCACTCTGTAACCCAGGGTTACTTTGAACTTTTGGCACTCTTACCCCTCAGCCTCCCAGGGGAGCTGGGACTATGGTTGTGACTGTTTCTTGGCTTGAGACTGGCTGTATACCAGGCTGGCCTTGAACTCCCAATGCTCCTAAGTCAGCCTTGAGCTCAGGGTACTGCCGGAAGGCACCACCACGGCCAGCTTAGGCTGATGCTTTCTGCCCTATGACTCTGAACTGAGGGGGGAGTTAATATTGGCACACCAGTGGCCACTGCAGTTGCAGCCAACACAGATACTACCTCCCATCCCCCCACTGCAAGTTGTATTTGTTTTCTACTGTGTGTGTGTCTGTGTCTCTGTGCTTCTTGAGACTGGGTCTCACTATGTATAAAGCTCAGGCTAGTTTAGTTTTAGATTTTACATTTTTCTTTCATGTGCATGAGTGCTTTGCCTGTGTGAGTGGATGTATACCATGTTGATGGAGATCAGAAGCTGTGGGTCTCCGGAAATGAGTTACTGTGAGTCACCATGTGGATGCTAGGAACCAAACCTAGGTCTTCTGCAAGTGCTCTTAACCACCAAGTCATCTCTCTAGCACTAGCCCAGGCTAGTCTTGAACTTACTGTGTAGCCCAGGTTGACCTGAAATTTATGCCAGTTCTCTTGGCTTGGCCTCCTTGGTGCTGGAACTGCAAGCATGTATTTCATGCCTGCCTGGAGAGATGGCTCAGTAGTTAGGAGCACTAACTGCTCTTCCAGAGGTCCTGAGTTCAACCACATGGTGGCTCACAGCCATCCATCATGTGATCTGACCTGAGGCGCCCGGCGGTGGTGGCACACGCCTTTAATCCCAGCACTTAGGAGGCAGAGGCAGGCGAATTTATGAGTTCGAGGCCAGCCTGGTCTTACAGAGTGAGTTCCAGGACAGCCAGGGATACATAGAGAAACCCTGTCTCAAAAACCAAAGCCAAAACAAAACAAAAAGTAATACAGGAAAACTGGCAGGATGCTGGAGATAACTGTCCAAGTAGGGTGTTACATGAACCATTTAGAAAAAATGACTAACCCTATTTCTGGGTACTGGGACCCAGAAGGCAAACCAAAGCTGTGAAGGAATATTTCTAGTCTGGAAATTTAAGGAAATTTCTCAAGGTGGAGGTTTTTTGTTTTGTTTTTTCTTTTTTAAAGATTTATTTTATGTATATGAGTACACTGTCTTCAGACTCACCAGAAGAGGGCGTCAGATCTCGTTATAGATGGTTGTGAGCTACCATGTGGTTGCTGGGATTTGAACTCAGAACCTCTGAAAGAGCAGTCAATGCTCTTAACCGCTGAGCCTTCTCTCCAGCCCCAAGGTTTTTGTTTGTTTTTTTGTTTTGTTTTGTTTTGTTTTTTTTATTTGTGTTTTAAGATAGTGTATCACTTAGTAGCTTTAGTTGACCTGGAACTCACTATGTAGACCAGGCTGGCCTGGAACTCAGATCCACTGCTCACCTCTGCCTCCCTAGTGCTGGGATTAAAGTCAACACCTAGCTCCTAGGATGATGATTTTTTAAAACATTTTAATTGTTTATTTCATTTATATGTGTGTGTATTGGACACAAGAAGGCCAGAGGCATTGGATCCCCTGGATCTGGAGTTATAGGCAGTTGCAAACCACCTGATATGGGTGCTGGGAACCCAAACCAGACCCTCTCCAAGAACAGCGATCTCTCTTAAACAGTGAGTCATCTGTCCAGCCCTCCAGGAGGACGTGGACATCACTTTGAGTGGTGCCTCCTTTTGCCTTCCATCTGTCAGGAGCCTGCAGTTGTTAAGCTGTGCCTGGACCAGCCCATCGTAGGTGGGAGACAGTGCTGGGGGAATAAGCCCAGGTCCTTAAACATGCTGGGTAAGCATGCCTCTGCTGAGCCACATCTCAGGCCTCTAGCTGCACAGGTCCACAGCTGGGCAGTCATGCCTGATAAGCATGCCTCTGCTGAGCCACATCTCAGGCCTCTAGCTGCACAGGTCCACAGCTGGGTAGTCATGCCACAGGGCAGACTATACCCACAGTGTGATTTGCATCTGATTTTGATGACTGATAAAATTTGGAACTTTAGAATATGAGGCCTTTTTGGACTCTCACAGGGTTAGAATCTTGGGAAATGTCTTTTTGCATGTGGGACAGACATGAATCTTTGAGGGTCAGGAGAGATGTATGTTAGGCAAAATAACTGTTCCGTGAATATGCCATTCCCTAATATCTATGAATACATTCCTTTACATGGTCAAAGGCACTGGCTGGGTTTGGTTTTTTGTTTGTTTGTTTATTTGTTTGTTTCAGTAGTAAGGAGTTTGTTTGTTTCAGTAGTGAGGATTGAATTTAGGGGCTCGTAAATGCCAGGAACACACTCCATCACTGAACTGAACACCCAGGGACTAACTGACTGGTTAACTGAATGAGTGAGACTGGGTCTCACTGTGTAGCCCAGGCTGGTGTTTGCCTTGTGGTCCTCCTTCCTTTACATCCTTAAGTGATATGATCGCTGCAGGAGTCTATCATCCCATATAGCTGGCAAAGGGACCGTGTAGCTATAACTGGGACTACTAATTCAGATTAAGTAGCTGAGCAAGATGTCATCACACAAGCAACAGGGAACTGAGGCAGGGTGAGGACTTAGAAGCCGGGATGGTCATTCATGGTTGTGATCCTAGTCTGCAGCAGGTGGGGGCAGAAGAATTTCAAGTTTTAAATCAGCCTGGCTATGTAGCAAGACCCTGTCTCAAAGGCAAAAGCGAAACCACCAACCAACCCACCAAACCCAAAGAGGGACTAGGAAGAAGTCAAAGGGTCGGCTGGTAATGCTTGTTGCAGAATCACGAGGACCTGAAGTTTAATCTTGGCACTGGTGTTAAAGATATGCCCAGCAGCCTGTGAAGACAAGAGAGTACCTCTGTGCTTGCTGGCCAGCCAGCCTGGCCAGGCTTCCAAGCTCCAGGTTTAATGAGAATTTGTCTTAAAAAACAAGGTGGTAGCCAGGCAGTGGTGGCACACGCCTTTATTCCCAGCACTTGGGAGGCAGAGGCAGGCGGATCTCTGAGTTTAAAGCTATCCTGATCTACATAGTGAGCGCCCATCCAGCCAGGGCTATATAATGAGACTCTGTTCCTGAATCTCTTGCATGCCTGTGGATCCCGTTGCCTCTAACTGAGCCACCTTGTCTGGCCTTAGTGGAGAGGATGCAGGTCGTCAGTGCCTTGATGTGCCAGGGTGTGTGGACAAACTCTGAGAATTGGTTGTGGAGGGGCTCTGTGTGTGTGAGAACATGGTGGGGAGAGGGGCTGTGATCAAGGTGTAAAGTGAATAAATAAATAAATAGATTAATGAAAAAAATACACCCAGAAACAATAACAAAACAAGAAACAAACAAAAAGCAATGAAACAGTAAGGCAGAGAAGGGATTGAGGAAGCCACCTGATAGTGACTTCTGGATTGCACACACGTGTGCACACGTGTGCACAGGCACCTGATCAAGCTGTTGTGGCTGGAGCTGCCTTGGTGGGAATAGATGGGAGATGGAGACAGCCGAGGAGGTAAACAAAAAGTTTAACTCCAAGGTGAAGAGTCTTCTGGTGCCAATGGGCTTTGTTGCCAGTCCAGAACTGACTGGACTCCACACAGAACTGCTTCCTCTGCTTCAACACTCTTCTTCTGCCAGGGAGACATCGCCTTTCTGTGCTGGTGCCGAAACTCCTGCCCCAGTCTTTCAAATGCTGAGGCCACAGGTGTGCACACACCCTGCCCTTGTTTCTTCCCTTCCCCCTTCTCTTTCCCCTTCCCTTCCCCCTTCCCTTTCCCCTTCCCTTTCCCTCTTCTTCTTCCCACCCCCTTTCCTTTTCTCCACTTCGTTGTTTCCTGGTAACTGAGCCCAGCGGGTTGATGACCACAGTCCACCAACTGAAAGCTGATGCCAGCTACTGTTCTCTCACCAGAGCCTATGAATCTGCATTCGCCAGCTAGAAGAGGCATGACAGGAAACTAAGAGTTAAGAGACATTAGAGATGAGTAGTGAGGGGCAGAGATCAAGACCTCTAGACATTACTGCAGGTATGATGGGCCACGCCTTCAATCCTGGCACTGAGGGGGCAGAGGCATTTGAGACCAGCCTAGTCTACATAGTGGGTTCCAGGACAGCTAGGACTATATAGACAGATCTTATTTCAAAAATTAAAACAACAATAAAAAGATTTATAGACATTACTCTGAAAATAAAACTGGACAAAGACATCGCAGAGAAATGACAGACCACCGTCCTTATGAAGGGGGCTGGGAAGGTGACTCAGCTGTAGAGGACTTGTGGAGCATGCACAAAGCCCTGGCTGGGCCCAGTGGACACGGCCAGGCACACCTAACACAGCATCAGGAGGTGCAAACAGGAGGAACAGAAGTTGAAAACCACCCTTGGCTACGTATCTAGTTTGAGGCCTACTTAGGACACACAAGATGGTGTCTCAAAACAAAAATCTTAGGCTAGAGATATGGCTCCGAGGTTAATAACACTTTGTTGCTCTTATAGAGGATTTGGGCTAATTTCCCAGCACCCACATGGTGGCTCACAAATATCTATAACTCAGTTCTTGGGTATCCAATGTCCTCTTCTGACCTCTACATATGGTACACACACATGCAGACAAAACATTTGCACATAAAATGAATAAGTCTGATTTTGTTTGTTTTCAGACAGGGTTTCTCTGTGTGGTCCTGGCTGTCCTGGAACTCACTCTGTAGACCAGGCTGGCTTTGGACAAAAATGAATAAATACTAAAAAACCAAAAACACCTTAAGGAATGCAGACACAGAAGTCCAATAGAATATTAGCAAAGCAAATCCAATCCAATACCATGTTAAAAAAGGATTATATAATGCCACCATGTGGGGTTTCTCCCAGGGGTATAGGGCTGGTTTACTATTGGAGGTACAGATTATTAGTAGAATAAAAAACAAAAGTCATAGAATAATCTCAGTAGACACAGAAAATGAGTTTGACAAAATAAAACTCGCTGTCATATTAAAAAAAAACTTAACATAGTAGAAACGTAAGATGTGGCTTAGTCCTGGAGTGAGTGAGTAACATGCAGAGGCCTGAATTCCAGCACTTGGGAGGTGGAGGCAAGAGGGTCAGAAGTTCAAGGTCATACTTGACTGTGTACTAAATAAAAATCAAAGCCAACTTGACCTCATGAAACCTCTTTTTCAAAAAGAGCTTAGCACAGTGGGAATGAAAGGGAACTTTCACATTGTATCAAAAGACTGTATTTCTTATCATTAACGAGGAACAATCCAAGCCTGGCACAGTGGCTTGCCTGTAATTCTGGTATTTGAGAAGCAGAGGGATAAGAAGTTCCAAAGCTAGCAGTGGCTACAGAGTGAGTTTGAGGCCAGCCAACAATATACTAGAGACCCTGTCTCAAAACAAACTAAATGTAATGAAGGAAAAAAGAGTAATTTATTTCTAATAGCAACAGAAAGAATATTTGATAGAAATTTAACAGAACTGTAAGAGTTATAGATAAACCAGGCGTGGTGGTGCATGTCTTTGATCCCCGCACTCAGGAAGCAGAGTCAGGAGGCTCTCTCTGAGTTTGAGGCCAGCCTGGTCTACAGATAGAGTTCCAGGACAGCCAGGGCTACACAGAGAAACCCTGTCTTGAAACAAACAAAAAGATTTATAGATAAAATGAAAAAAAAAATACTGTTGAAAGGAATTAAAAATGTAGGTGGGGCTGGATAGAGGGCTCAGAGGTTAAGAGCTGGCTGCCTTCCAGAGGACCTGGGCTCGATTCCCAGCAATCAAATAACAGCTCATGCTTGTCTCTTACTTGCAGTTTCAGGGACTCCAACACCCTCTTTCAGGCATTGCATGCACATGATGCACAGACATATATCCCAGCAAGAGACCTATAGATGTTCAATAATTTTTTTTTTTGAGACAAGGTCTTTTGAGACAAGCCCTGGCTGTCCTGAAACTCACTCTGTAGACCAGGCTGGCCTTGAACAGGTTTGCCTGCCTCTGCCTCCCAAGTGCTAGTATTAAAGATGGTGTCACCACTGTCTGACTTAAAAATTAAATATATAATTAAATTTAAAGCATCCCATGCTCACAGGTCAAACAAATTAGTATTGTTAAGTTGGCAACTTCCCACACACTGATTTAGTAAAATTATCAAAACCTAAACTAGCTTTTTAAATTCCTTGGGAGCAAAATCTGGCAACCTGATCCAAAAATTCAAATGGGGTTAAGATGTGATGCCATATATCTGTAATTCCAGTACTGAGAAGGCTGAGGCAGGAGAATGGAGGGTTTGAGGCCATTGAGGAGTACATGCTCAATTTGGGGCCATCATGCAGCTCTTATATCTAGTCTCAAAAACTAAAACTAAACTAAAGTAAAATAAAATAGAACTATAAGACCAGGGGGAAATAAAAAATCTTGAAATAAAACAAATTGGGAGAGAAGCAAAACACACAAAAATCTGGGAGACTCATAGGCCATGATTTGCAGCTTCTACAAAACCATACTTATCAGGGGACTGGAAAATGGCTCCGTGGTTAAAAGCACTTGTTGCTCTGGTAGAGGTCCAGGGTTCAGTTCCCAGCACCCACAGTTATTCACAACCAACCATAACTCCAGTTCTAGGGGCTCTAACACTCTCTTCTGAGTACACAGACATGCATGCAGTCAAAATATGTAGAAAAAAATTTAAAATTTCATTCCTACAATAATGAAAATAATGTGGTATTGGCATAAGGACAAATATGAGGCTGAAGGTGTGGGTTAGATGCAGAGCATTGCCTAGCATGTGCCAGGCCTTGAGTTTGATCCCCAGCTAGAAACCAAACAGAACCTCTCATATTTACAGTTCCTTTATTTTTCTTAAGAAGGCCAAGACAATGAAAGGGACAAAGAACAGTCCTTTCAACAGATGCATCTAGAACAATAGAAAATCCACTCAACATGACCCAAGGGTTTTATGTCTGAGGGTTTCTAGCTATAAAAGCATACACAGCTCAAAAACACATCCATGGTGGCAAGAGAAATGGTTAAACTCTTAGGAACACTTGCTGCCACATCAGGTGGCTAACAACTGCTTCTAATTCCAGTTCCAGAGGATCTGATTCCCTCTATGAACTTTGCACTGACATGTACACAACCCATATGTTAACACATAATTAAAAATTAAAAACAGCGCCAGGCGTGGTGGCGCACGGCTTTAATCCCAGCACTTGAGAGGCAGAGGCAGGCGGATTTCTGAGTTCGAGGCCAGCCTACTCTACAGAGTGAGTTCCAGGACAGCCAGGGCTACACAGAGAAACCCTGTCTCGAAAAACAAAACAAAACCAAAACCAACAAAAAAAAAAAAAACACCCAAAACAGGAAGTTTGTAAATAAATTATAAACTTCATGACTGTATTTGTGTGTGTGTGTGTGTGTGTGTGTGTGTGAGCGTGCGCGCGCGCACGCCATATCACTTGTTGGAGGTCAGAGGACAACTTTAAGAATCAGTTCTTTCCTCCCCCCACACAGGTCTTGGCCATCAAACTTTCGCTGTTGAACTTAGTGGCAAATACATTTTACTGGTTGAGCCATCTCACCAACCCAAAGACTTCCCTCTCAACACTTATTTGTGAGAACCTGGACATGACTGCTATCGATACAATTGAGATGTCTGCTATATTTTCTGGTGCTGAGTACCTGGCTTGCCACTCCTGAACCATGGCTGCTTGCTACAATGTCCCCAGGACTAGCACATGGGCCTAGAGATGACCTGCACCCTGGTTATTTACTGACACTGCCAACTTGGCGGTCCTCAAGTCTTTCAACAAGAACTCAGAATCCCAGTGTGGTGGTGGTGCATGATTGTACTCTCAGCCCTCAAGATGTTGAGGCAGGAGGACCACCTCAAATTCAAGGCCAGTCTGGGCTAAGAGAGGGAGATGGTATACTTGAAAAAAGAAAAAAGAAAAAAAAAAAAGACTCTCTACAGCAAGACTCTCAAAAAGAGGGGAAAAGAGCGAGCTTTGGCTTACTTTGGCTTTTGGCTTTGCTTTAGCTACAAATGGAAAGGGAGGCCCCAATGACTTCAATGTAAGACCTAAAATCTGCCACATCCTGTAGGTATGCAAGGTCACTCAGCAGGCAGAGGTGATGCTTGCTGACAATCCAAGTTCTATCCCTTGGTCCCACGTTGTTCTTTGACTTCACACATGCACCCACAAACAAAATAAGGATAAACAGAATTTTTTAAAGTATTCCATGAAGATCTGAGGCTGTGTGACTCAGCCCTAAAGGAGAACACACCAGTGACTGCTGCCCCACCCACCCAATTCCATGTTTGTAAATCTTATCCTCACCCTGTGGTTTTTTTCAAGACAGGGTTTCTCCATGTAACAGGGGTCCTTCTCTGCCCTTTATTTACTGTTGTTTACTGAGACAGTCTCTCATTTTACTTTAAACTCCTTCAATCTGCCATGTAGCCAAGGCTAGCCTCTAACTCTCAATGTCCTGCTTCTATTTCCCAAGTTTTCCGGTTATGGGCAGGTAGTACCACATCTGGCTAACACGCTTTCTGGCAGGCCATGTGATAATGAAGGTGTCACAGCCTCATCTAGACATTTTTCAAGGAAAACTATGTCTCAGTCTAGCTTTTCCCAGTGAGGTGAATAATCACAGCTGTCATTAAAAATGTTCACAAAGATTGGTAGCAATTCTAGCACTTCAGATGCAGAATGACAACACCTTAAGATTTCAAAGGCCACTCTGGGCTACACAGCAAAACTGTCTCAAAACAAAACAAAACAAAACAAAACAA